>JANHFX010025327.1:0-13198 GCA_027560015.1 Chloroceryle amazona
CAGGTGAGGTTGGCTGGGGCTCTGAGCAACCTGCTCTGGTTGCAGCTGCCCCTGCTCCCTGCAGGGGGTTGGACTGGGTGGCCTTGAAAGGTCTCTCCCACCCAAATGAGTTTGTGATTCTATAAATCCTTGTAGGTACAGGAAAAGAGGGACAGCTTCACCACCAAGAAAACAGTTCTGCCCTTCAAGCTTCCTGAACTTTTCTGAAGCATACACAAATTGCCTACTTTCTGCAGCAGCAACCACCCTGGCATAACTACACTGCATACAAATCAAGCTCCAACCCTCATGCTGCCACAGCCATAAGTACAGATTTAAAACCTCAAAGGTAATTCCTAAAGCACAACCATGCTAATAATATATTTGAAGAGGTGATTATTTTTTATTGGCCTGCTGCAGAAGTTCAAGAAAAATGAGTTGCTGATACAATCTCTGGAAAATACAGTTATATATCATGTACTATAGACCTATAGCTAGTAAACTTAATGCTAGTTACATTCTTTTTCATAGAATCGTTTAGGTTGGAAAAGACCTTTAATATCAAGTCCAACTGTTAACCCAGCACTGCCAAGACAGAATCATAGAATTGAAGAGAATCATAGGATTGTTTAGTGATATTAAGTAACGATCCATTTTTTAATTATCCCTGGCAATCCCCAAGAGCTGCATCAAGAAACCCTGAACCAAAGCAGCCTGCTGTTGGCCTGCTTGCACACTCCCATAGTCAGGGATGTTCACCCATGCCACTCTGATTTACAATAAACTTCTGTCTTCCCTGCTCACACTTGAAACACAAACTACTCCACAATCCCCAAGGCAGTTTTGAATTCAGAGCAAATAGCCTGTTTAACATCAGAGGTCAAATATCCTTCAGGATGTCCAAGAGGCATCCCATTTACTTCAGTAGTGACTCAAAGGTCACCATTCAAAGGGCAGAGATTCTTAGAAACTAAATATTTACTTCGAGGAAACCTGAGAGAATCCCCACAATCGCCTCAGCCTTCTCATAAAAGCTCTTTTGTACCCAGACAAGGAAGGATTCATGAAGGTACATCGTCTGTCTGCACAGGAACTGGAGAAATTCCTTCCTTGGAGGCCTCTGCCGGTGGCGACTACTGAGCCAGCGTGAAATAAGGGACACCAGACTTTCCCTGTCAGGGTCACCCTGAAGCTCCTGACTCTTAATCCACGCTTCCCCATCCTGACAACCTGGAGAGCAGCCAGTTGGTCATTCCACACACTTTTACTGACAGAGGAGTAGGCAAAGGGCAGTTTTTGCCCAGGAGCAGATATGAATGCCTTCACACCTCTAGCTCAAAAGGCAGACCAGAGCTGTCCTCCAACCCAAACATTCACTTTTCCCACAGTAAACCGATATAAATCGGAGCGTACTAGAACTGTAACCACAAAATTGGTGAGGTTGTATCTGGCCAAACATTTCCAGCTTCATGAGGGATGCCTTGTAAAACAGTTCTTTGCCAAAAAATGCTTTCAAAGAAACCAAAAGACGGAAAGAAAAAATAATCATGGTGGCCCTAAAACTGAAAAAAAAAAAAAAAAAGGCTGCAAACAAACAAACACACACACCACACAAACAAAAAACACAACCAAACCCAATTCATTTCCGACTTGCCTAACGGTGGAATCCATAAAATGTGAAGAAACCTGCACGTGAACTTCTCACTGTGCCAGCAGAGACCATTTGATCTCATATGAATTATGAAACAACAAGAAAGCCAGAAATATTTGATGCTGAACTTCTGCTCAGTTCACTGCAAGCAGTCAGCAATACTGAGGGCATATCCATTTAAATCTGTATTGCAGTCATCTGCCAGATAACTGCTTTACTGACTCTAATTGTGTTAGTTCTCTAAACTAGGATAATCTTAATGTAAATACTGGAAAATAAGATGTTTGGAAGTACATATCTTCCACATTGTACTCCAAAAAAATCCATTTCAATAAATTCTGACTGAAAATTGCACTCAGCAGTTTTAGGCTCCCCAAAAACCTCCAAGCAGTGCTCTAAGAATTAGAGTGGAAGTAATGATTCGTTCCTAAAATTATCATCAGTGAAAAGTCTGAACAAGATAAGTTAACCAACAATGCTCTAAAGCACAGTTGGCTCGGGATTTTTTGTATTTAATTTTTTTTTTCTGTTTCACATGAATTCTTTTACAGCTTTTTTCCTAATTATTCCTTACAAAGTAATTTGTAGCAACGTAACCAGCACGCAAAGATTATAGCTTGCACTGGATTAAGCAGACGTTCTACACCACTACCTGCTCTGTCTGGGTTTGTGGTTTAGCAACTATACTTGGGAGTATCAAGTCAGCATGTTACATAAAATTAAACTTCCCAGCTACTGGTCCTTGGCTTTTTCAGCGAGTAGGTATTAGTCACAGTCAGTAGCTCTAAAGAGAGGCATGGCATCTCTGAAACACCAGACCAAGTGCTAAAAAGAAAGAAGGTTTGATGTACAAGGTGAGGCTGTGCCTAGTCAGATAGGCACCTGTTTGAAGATGCAATAGAGGGCACACTGATAACAGCAGTGGGACCCCCAGTACTACAGGGGCTGGAATGAACTCTTAGCAATCAAAAGAAATGGTGTTCAGTTGACTAAACAGGTCAAAAGGAGCATTCAGAGGCCTGTTTCACAGACCCAAATGCAAGTTCCATTTAAGTATCTGCTTCAGAGGAAGAAAAAACCATATGCAATAGTTGACTTTGTTCTACAGGAGGCAGGGAGATTCCTTGTCTGGTGATAGATGAAGCAAGGACTGCTACTCCAACAGGAAGAGCTCCTGTACTCCAAAGCAAGCACTGGACACTAGACTGTTACTACAAAACCTAATGCTAACACTCATCCAGTCCATGCTGCCATGTAAAGGTGATTCTGAGAAAGCCTCTTGCCCTAGCTGCAGTATTTGCAGCTGAGGAACTCAGAATGTTTCCTATTGCAACTAATAGGAAAAGAAAGCAAGCAGCTTTAGTAGGAAAGTGTGACATTGCTTTGTCAGAGGTTTTATTCAACTTTATTATTCTAAATTCTACCTGAATATTATTTAAAAGGGGTTCCATAAAGCAAATGTTATCAACACCAGCTGAAGCCGACAGAAAAGCAGATTATTTGTGCTGTCACTCCAGTTGCTGGAGAGTATCACAAAGGCAGATGTTCTGGTCTCCCCGCTTCAGAACACAAGTGTTTGTATATTATGTTCAACCTTTGAACTTCATAGCTCAATCCCAATTACTGCGTAGAGGGAAAGTTAATTAACAGTTGATCTGTGCTGTGGGTAGAAAGGAAACAAGCATCCAGTCAGAGGTGGGTTATTTTTCTCCTGTCATTTACCTGCCAAAGCCACATCCCGATTAAGCCTGCAAACAGCAATTAAAAGTGTTAAACGTTAGAAAGACTATTTGTGTTGGCTTATGTGTGAGGCTGTGCTCCTTCAGACTCTTGAAAAAGCGCGACTAATAGCCACACAGCTTGGTAGTCCTACTCTCACAGCAGAGATGAGAATAAAACCAAATGCTGCTGTTAGATAAAAGCCTTAGCACAGGACAAAAACCCTACCTATTTATCATGATAAGTACACTGTTAAGCAAAGGAAAGAAAGTAACATTGCAGCAACAGCACTTAAAAGGCCAAGTGGTGAGGAAGAACAGCATCTTCATACCAAAGTTCCCAGAATATAAATCAAATAAGAGAAGTCACTGAAGTGCTTTGATATACCACAAAATTCCTGTACTTATAATAATGATAGATGGCAAAGGGGAATATGAACAGATTACAATAATTCAGCTGCATCCTATTCTTCATCTGCATTTTTCCCCCCATTATTTTTGAATTTCTGCCCAGAATGCTCCTGAGTCAGTGAGATTTATTTATATGGATCAGTAAGTTATCAAGTTGACTTCCAATGTTGCTCAACTTGAACTTCATTAACTAATTTTAAAAAGATCAAGTTATTATACTCACAATGTCCTTTCAGCACATGTAGTATTTTTCAACACTACAATGAAGTACGTAGGTATTTTTCACGGCAAAAGCTGGAAGGATTTTACGTTCAGATAATAAAAAATAAATCAAAATTTCCCTATCAAGAAGTCACTCTAATTTCCAGTGCTCATCTCATGTTTACATACCAGCTCTTTTGCATCTTAACCGGTCTATAGTGGCAGCAGCTGAGAGGGTCAACTGGAATAGGAGAGAAGATACAGTAACAACGTCAAAATAGGTCTTGTCTTGGATCTTGACTAGTTATATTTCTTCAGACAACAGACTAGCTGGAGGTAGAGCGCTGTTCATACAAGCTTCAGGCTAGAAAGCTTACCAAGACTGCTAATGAGGACGGGAAAAACCTCACGTAACTCAGTGATTATCAGGATTGACAATTAATATTAAGGTGAAAGCTTCATCCCAGCACAGGGCTAAAGATGGTGCTGGAGAGCTGCAGCTGTAAACACACCTCATAAAAATGGGAATTTTAACCACTTCAGATTAAACAAGTGTCATGCATATTACTTGCAGGGCTGGGCAGCAGCAGGTAAGCAAAACTATCTTCAGACAAAGTGTTTCAGAGAATGCTTTTCCCCAGGCAAACTGTGGCCAAAATAACTCCTTTAAAGCCATTTTAAACCACCCTATGCTTACAAAGTGAGAAAAAGGGAAATACTTTTGAGAGCTAAATTAGCCTAACCTCAAAACAAGATTCATGGGCTATTACTCGATATCATAAAAACTACAAGTGCCCTAAACTTAGAAAGTATGACAATAAATGGTTGAAAGCTTTCTTTTTCATTTTTTCTTTAAAAAAACTTGAAGGAAGCTGAGAAGCAGAGCTGGAACACATTAAAAAAGTTACCCACAAACAATCAGAGGGTTTATTTTGGGATGTGTGTCCAGCAGAAAGGAGGTAAGGGCTTATTTTACTTTTTAGCCAAGGAAATTCAGCATTGACAGACTTGAGTACTGACACGCAGGCCCATGTAGTAGGGTTTCCTTATACTCCAAGGTGTGTCTTGCAGCCCTACAACAGCAATTCTGCTTTCCTGACGTGCCTGCAAGCCATGTATTTCCACATTCACAAGACTGTAAGAAAGCTTCTAAGTGTTTATGAGTCAGAATCCTGCCTGAAGCATCATCAGCTCTACCTTGTGGTTGGAAAGATCACATCCTGAAGGAAGCAAGTGCTCTGTGCTGCCATCAAACCCACATGTGAACTAGTTCAGATACACAGCGAGCATGAAGATACAGCTATGATTTACCTGTCACATGGCAATGCAGATTTCATCTAGTGTAAAAATCCACACAACTTATGTAAATACCGTGTTGAAAAGTGCCACAGTACTTTGACACTGCAATTCCAAGAATAAACAGCCCTCTACGGTGCTCTCTATTATATAAAATGTCAGGCTAATCACAGCAATTCAGCTTTACGACTCTTGCCAAATCTCCTAAATGGAAATAAAAATGTGGATCAAAGTGTTTAGGATGAGTCGATTACACACCTACTTCTCCTCAAAGGACAAACTAAGAAATTAATTACATCTTCCTCACCACAATGACAAATAATTCCTTAGGATAAAAGGGTGCTTGTTTTAAATCCCCAAAGCAACACTCTTCTAGGCTTAGGTGTTCTTGTCTATTCCTCTTCTCTTCACTGATACTTGAATCATTCAGGGGACACGCAGTTCCTAACCTTGAGGAATAAGACTGAGTCAAAATGGAGTCTGATTATTTTTCAGCCTGAGACAAAAAAAGCCCAACTCTCTCATCTAAGCCACCAAGAGCAGTTTTCACTTCCATGCTTGCCCAAGAAGTAGGTCATGAAAACAACAACTCCACCAAACTCACTGCCCCAGATCCTGTGTTCTCCACTCAACCTGGAGCTGTGCTTTAACAGCAGGCTTGGGACAGCAGAGAGAAGGGTGTCCTGCAACAGATACGATGGGTGTATCATTGACTGCAAAAGGAAAATATCTTGATGCTATAAATTACAAGCAGACATGCAGCACAAGAAAAGGAGCTGCTATGGAGAGAAAAACTGAATGGCAGGCGGGAACAGTCAACCAAAACGACCCACGTTTGGGGAAAGATAAAAAACAACATCTGTTCAAAATGCTATTTACAAAACAATTCATTGCACAAGTGCCTGTGGGGTATTAATGCCTTTCTCACAGCATCCCTTACTCACAGCCTCCTGGCTAGCTCAAAAGACCATATCTGCATAGTCTCATATCCTCCCCTACTCAATGTAGCTAAATAATGAAGGGGAGTACTTCGTAAAACTGTTTGTTTAAAATTACTCTCTTGAGCATTAAATGCCAAAAGGAAATATGGAAATGGTCACTCCTACACACAAGAGTGAACAGCCAATTCAAAATTGTGATTTATTTTTAATGAGTACGTGTGCAAAAATGAGTCATGTTCTTCATCTTTGGACAAAGTTTTCTTAAGATTAATTATTCTTTGACAACATCACTCTATTCAGCTTTGCGGTCAGAGAAGTCCATGACAATTTGACTTCAAATCAAAGCTCTGGTTTGGACCATCAGCTTCTTGTTACTTAGCGATCACTGGCATCACTCTGCCAAGCAACTAGGAATGGACGGTTCGACATATGCAATGGTGTCTCCCTTGAACACCACCTCTCCAGGTGGGAAAAAAAACAAAAAACAAACAAACAAACACACACACCAAAAAAAGCCACCACAACACAACACCACTACCACAAACGCAAACAATACAAAACCACAGAATAGGTCTGCAGTGAGACTAACTGGAAAGGTTTCCAAAGCTTTCTCCATCCAGAGCCTCACCTCATCTGCCTGGCCAGTAAATTCCATGGACAATATGGCATTGCAACACACCTCTGGAGAATTCAAGTTCTAGCAACAACTCTTTAAAATGATTAAAAAAACCTCTATTAATGAAAAAGCTTCTTGGGAAGCAGTAAAGTTACCTCCAATTAACCAATCTGATATAGACATGGACCCAGGAGAGCAGGTCCAGAGGAGGCCCCAGCAATGATCCAAAGGCTGGAACCCCTCTGCTGTGAGGTCAGGCCGAGAGAGTTGGGGATGTTCAGCCTGGAAAAGGGAAGGCTCTGGGGAGACCTTTTTGCAGCCTTCCAATATTTGAAGGGGGCCTACAAGAAAGGTGGGGAGGGACTTTTTACAAGGGCTTGTAGAGATAGGATACGGGGTAATGGCTTCAAACTGGAAGAGGGGAGTTTTAGATTAGAAATTAGGAGCAAGTTCTTCACTCAGAGTGCTGAGGCACTAGAACAGGTTGCCCAGGGAAGTTGTGGATGTTCCATCCCTGGATGTGTTCAAGACCAGACTGGATGGGGCTCTGAGCAAACTGGCTTAGTGGGAGGTGTCCCTGTCCATGGCAGGGGAGTTGGACTAGAAAATTTTTAAGGACCCTTCCAACCCAAACCATTCGAGGATATCCATTCAACATCACGTGATGCTGCAGCCAAAATGGAGTCTGGATATTCACATAACGCTTACAACTAGTGCCCTCCCTTGCCTGGAAGTGGTCTCAGGCAAGGTCTCTGCTCCCTCAGCCCTTCTGCACGCTGCACTGCACCAACTGTAGGCTGAATGAAAGCCAAAGGACACTCCAGCATAAGTTTTCCAGGCAGTACATAAAGCACAAGAGCAGCTTATCTGGAGCTTGTTTCATTACTAGCAGCGTACACTGGTTGTAATACAGGTCTTAAGATAGAGACTGGAACTGATTCTCTGGAATCCCCTGCATCCCAGTCCAAGAGAAGAATCCTCATCCCCTCTTAAGCACAATATCCCCAAACTGAAAGGAAGTCAGACAGCACTGTACTAATGTAATTATCAAATCTACTAAATATTTAGACAATGGAATCTGTGTTATCACTACCCTAGAAACGAGTCCCTTGATAATGGGAATAGCCTTGCAGCAAGCTCCCCTGGGAACTCTTTATGCAGCAGATGCCGTTATGCATCACAAACACACCACACTCTATCATGCCTATAAAGTGTTCAACTCCCCCTTTCCCCTCTGCAGGAAGCCAAGAGGATTTCCCAAGTCACATGATAAATTAGGGCATTTTCATTCCAAAAAAGGAACTGCTTTCCCCCCCCTCCCTTGGGAAATCTCTGCACTTTCTCAGTTCGCTGTTATTTCAGGGAGAAACTGCTTTCTCTGCCAGCCTTCCCTCCCATCTAACCCCCACACAAGAATCTCTGTGATGTTTCAGACAGGTTCCCAATTAATTCAAATGACTTTAAAAAGGTTACTGCATATTGACTGTGTCTGAGTTTTGTCTGGAACCAGAAAACATGAATGGGACGTGGCACATCCATTCGTTCACAGCATGACATACTCAGTGACAATATAATAATCATATAGGGAAAGTTCTACACCAAACCCATCAGGCAGACCCCAGCCAGCTACTGCTTTCTAACATGCAACTTGAAAAAATCCTGCGTTGCTCTTGTGCTACCTCAGACACCTCATTTTCTCTTCACATCTTCAGTTGTCAGAGTAGCCTTTAAAACTGCCACTTCTAGAGTAACTACACAGAAGACTCGCTGTCACTGAAGTCCAACCATCTAAGAAAAAACTGTAAGGGTAAATTATGAGGTATTGTTTAAAAATGGCTTCAGCAGAGAGAATATTTCCTTTCCCAACAATCTGTCACGACTAATTTCGAGACATACCTTAGAGTCCACTATTCTGATTAAATTCCACAACCTGCATTCTGGCTGATGACTATCCATTTTCTATTCATGTTATAGATTTCAGCTGCAAAATCAAAAAAAAGAATTAGAAGTAATTTTTGGCTGAAGAAAACAGGGGCTTAAGACAATTACCACTGTGCCTTAACAAGGGGTCTACAGTACAGAAGTCAAGCACTGGGTAGGCACACAAACAAAGGAAACCATGTAGAGGAAACAGTAGCTGACAAGGAATAAACTGTCATGATTCAGCAGATCCCACCAATTCACGTATCATCTGACGGGGAGCAAGTCCGTATCCTGCTCATCAGGGGCTATACCTTTTACAAATCATTGACAAAGCCACAAATTTACAAGAACCTTATGCCAGGCTCTAACTGAACAGTTGCTTTTCCAGAGATTTCCAAAACACACAAGTTTCATAGTAACGAGGCATCGCCATCACTACAGTCACGGAGCACATCTTTCCTTAGCAGCTGCAAGGTACGGTAACAATGTACGTGAGCTTGTCCAAATACACTCACTATGCAGCTTCAGGAAACATGACATTCTTCGTAACAAAACAAACCAAGGAAAGCTTTGTCTGGCTTGGTGCTTTCCAGCGTAATACAGTGATGCAGAACAGGGAAAACAGGGAGTAACTTATGATGCTTTTCCAGCAACTGGCCTAGAAAACTGGAGGATGAGCTGGAAACTTCCCTTACAATCTGGTCACGTCATTCACGAACCACCTGGTGAACTTCCCACCTGAAACTGCATGCACTTAGAGCCAAGAAATCCGGTTATTTTGCCTTGCTCTTTCCAAGCCATGTATCTCCACAAAGACAAATCCAGTAGCAAAGGTGTCCTCAACTCACTCCACACTCAGATGTTCTGCAGTACCCATCTGTTAGAGCGCTCAGGTGTCCCCACTTCCTGCACACATACGGCGGAACCGATGCTGCTCCGAGGTACATCGCAAAACAAAACCTTACCACTTTTACCTGGCAACCATTCTCCCTTGCCCCATTTCTCCATCCTCACACCACTTCGAGTCTACCCAAGCTTTGGATAGCAGAAGGAGCAGCAAGCTACATACGTGTCTTGGGGTCTATGTGATGGAAGCAATCAAAATTGTTACTTTAGCATTATTCCATAATCCTCTCAAAACAGTAATATGTTCCACAAAGCTTTTCTTAAACCCTATAAAACTTCTTAGGCTATGACCTCAGAGTGAGTTATTTTATTCCCAGCAAGCTGCAGGACAGAATGCAAGACTGACAATCACCCAGAGGGTTGTTTGTTTTTTTTAATGGTGGTCACCCACCACTAGATCCTTCCTAAGTTATAAATCCAAGTGAAAAATCAAGTTTTTAATTATTCCAATATGCAGTTTCAGAACTTTGAAAGTTTCCTTGTTGCACAGCAGTCCTTTCCCCCTGGGAAAGCCAACAAAAGCATGCTACTGCAACAAGCTTGTTCAACACATTTTTCCCCCCCTCTCCTGCTTATGCAAGTTGTTCTACATTTCCTAATTCCTTAAGAGCTGCCAAGAATGCAAAAAGAGAGAGTGGACATGCTTAATATTTTACATGAGACATAACCGATACCCCATAGGCTTGTCCTACTGGAAAATAATTCCACATCCCATTCAAGTGCTGCATATTTTCATCTTCATTAAAATGACACCTCATTTTGATGACCAACTGAGACCTTAATAACAGGAAGAAAACCCTTTGCCAAAACTTTAATAGAAAAGGGACAAGTCATTTTCTTTTCACCATTAAATACTGAAGGACAAACCAGTCCTTAAAGAAGATTGCTCTCATTTGCCCTTAAAAAACAAGCAGTGAAACACAATGAAAATCACATCAGCAACATCACAAGTGGTCTCTCACCTAGAGAGCACTTCAGAAATTGTAACTATTACGCCATGGTGAGCATGGAGCACAGAATCTGCATCTGGCAAAATTTGTTAAGGACACCTCCTCATCCCATACAGGGCTACCAGAGGCCATGGGAGCAGGAAGCAGCAGCTGGGATCTCAGGAAGAGGAACCACGAGCTGACACTGCAATAAATAAGGAAATTGGGAAGGGGAATAAAACCAACCAACCAACCAACAAACACCCAAAAAAAGCAACAAAACAACCCACACCCCAAACAAACCCACAGCCCACCCAAAAAATAAAGCCACCCAAAAAATCTAATCCCATTTCTACATTTTTACAGACCTACAAATAGGAGAGTAATTTAAATTACAGATTTGTGTCATTTCAGTGCTATTTTATAGAATGGCAAACAATGACTCATAGCACAAATCTGAAATGAAGTCATGAAAGTTACGTTTTATCCTGATGACTGGGCAGGACCTAATCTTGCAGAAAGTTTCATCTTTAAGATTAGTCAAAAACAGCTTTAGAAAATGAAAACCACAAAAATTGGGGGGTTTCCTTCCTTCTGCCCCCCAATTCTGGTCAGGAGAGCTATACCCTGAGCACAGCTGAGAAACACTCGACAGAAAAAGAGCAGTCCTGAAATTTTTGTGTTACTGACAGGGTCAACCTTACCATGGCAGTAACTGCCTCTCCCATCACAGGCACTACATACGAAGTCTTGATTATTCCCACAGGCTGAGTTAGAAATAAAAAAAGGCAACATCACAAAATGTCAAAAAAAAACCCAACCCAAACAGATACTCCTTTCTGTATAGTGCTGCTTTCACATAGAGGCCCCTGAAGGGTTTTCTGAACACTAACAAGTAAAACTTTTTTCCTGTTCACTGAATGAGTACATCAAAAGTTATGAAATGCCTTTTTTTTTCCTTATATTTTTAATTCAGCCTCTCTTAAAAAAAAAATCTATTTAGCCCTGTCAGAATGAATACAATCAAGGGAATGTATTATCCACTTTGTTGGTCAAATCAACTCTTCCTAGGACTCTGCAATATTATAAGTGTTCTGCTGGATTGATATTTACTTAGACTGCCTTTCGAGCCACATCCCATCCTGACTTCCGAAGTAAAGATGCATCTCTTCCTGGTCAGGTCACTGCTCCTGTAATGTCCCAGCATGGGAAACAGGGCAGGCAACAAGTGCAGCCAAAGATCCAGTGAGAATAATTGGTTTATACCCCTTCAAACCACTGGACAGACACCATTTCTTTGACTTTTTAATCATTAATTTGGTAATTACACTCAGCAGTAACATGTGGTCAGGAAAACAAAGGTTCAGTTAATTAAAGCAGTCTGCCAGTTTCCACCATCAGCAAAAATACAGACACCACACCAAACTATTCTTCCAAGTCGCACCATCTTTCCAGCCACTCACTGCCACTACCTGAGTTCCGTGAGACCCGAGCTTCACTTGGTAAAAAAACCTGTTTCAAGAGATGAGCAACAGGAGGGCAATAGACCATTATTTGCGACAGCGAGGGCCTGAGGTGCTTTTGGGAGCCCACCAGGGAAATTATTAACCACAGGACTGAACAGCAGCTTCTCTGGAAGCTGATGTTGCAACTGTTTCAGTCAAAGCATAGGAAAAAAAAAAACAAACCCGCAACCAAAACCCACCCCAGAACACACACACCCACCACCTAACAAAAAAACAACATACAAACAAATACACACTGTATCTAGACCAAATGAAGGACAGCTCCACTGCATCCTCCTCCTGAGGTTCCTCAGGTCCCAGGATACCTTTCCCCAGTCCACAGTAATCTCACCTTTGCAGGTACACTCTAATGCATCCTTAGTACTGGGCTACCTGCACCAAAATCCTACCTGGCTTGGAGGACTGATGTACAACAGGTAGCCCTGGTCCTCATCTGGAGCGGAAATAAAGACCTGCAGGTTGCCCAAGACCTACCCGAAATTTGGCTGCAGGTCAGTTAGGTTCACATTTTCCTTTTTAGGCTGAGAAGTCACTAGGATCTTCCATTCCAGCTCTCGCCTTTGGCAGCTTATCCTCAACACCCACAGCACCTGAAATAAGTAGGGGTTGAAGAGGCAGCTTCCGCTTGGTTCATTTATCAGCACCAGGGTGGCCAGCAGGACTAAGGCAGGAACCATCCCCCTGGACTCGACATTGGGGAGACTGCACCTTGAATCCCAGGTTCAGTTTTGGGCCCCTCATGCCAGGAAGGACATTGAGGGGCTGGAGCATGTCCAGAAAAGGGCAACAAAGCTGGGGAAGGGTCCTGAGCACAAGTCTGGTAAGGAGAGGCTGAGGGAACTGCAAAGGTTGTTTAGCCTGGAGAAAAGGAGGCTCAGGGGAGACCTTCTCGCTCTCCATAACTCTCTGAAAGGAGGTTGGAGCCAGGTGGGGTTGGTCTCTTCTCCCAAGGAACAAGATGAAACAGCCTCAAGTTGTGCCAGGGGAGGCTGAGGTTGGACATGAGGAAACATGTCCTCCCTGAAAGGGCTGTCAAGGCCTGGCCCAGGCTGCCCAGGGCAGTGGTGGAGTCCCCATCCCTGGAGGGGTTTCAAAGCTGTG
>JANHFX010025329.1:0-12693 GCA_027560015.1 Chloroceryle amazona
GGCACGCCACCGTGGGCTGCATTAAGAAGTGGGTGCAAGGTGCCCTGGACCCCGGGATGTGCCTGCCCATGGTGGAGGAATTGCTCCAGCAAGCACTGGGCAATGGCTGTTGTTAGACTCGGTCACCCTCCACAGACAGATCATCACCAGTGGCCAGGACAGGCTGGGACGTGACCAGCTCTTTATCCTATTACCAGGGCCAGGAGTTGTCCAGGTCACTGGAAGCCTCAGCTCTGCTCTTGGGGACGTCTCTGCATGAAGCTCTGAGATCGTAGCTCTCTGCTGCACCCACCTTGGCTCTCTTCTGGACTCTGGGAGTCCTACTCTTTCTTCCCCCCCCCTCTGCTGTCCCTTTGATCAGTAATTGTGGATTCACACCTTAATTCTTGCAATCCAGGCTGGGAATTTGGACGTGGCCTGATGATCCATCTTGCCTTGCTTGAAAACTGCCCTGTGCCAGGGGCCTGCTCAGACCTCACCGCGGGGCCAGGGTTGTTCGCCCACGTGTTGGTCGAGGGGTGGAAGTGAGGAGCAAAGTCCAAGAGTTCTAATGACAGTGCAGAAGGACAGAGTTTATTCAGAGGCATTTCCCTTCCCAGTTCTGGCAGGTTCCTGAGTCTCCCCTCCTCTCTGTTTTCTTTGAAAATCTGAGAAAGGACATAAAAAGGTTGATTTTCTAACCAAAACATTGTAAAAAATGGTCCAGCAGGAAAAAGGTGCTGCCCTGTCCTTGGGAGATCCCAGAATGAAGGCCACCCTGCTCAGACGGGGAGAAGTCTTTTTCTAGAGCTGTATCTTGCCTTTTCTTTCTCTTTTCCATATTCAATCTGGAAAAAAATGAAGTCTTTCCTAATTAATCCAGTATCCCGGGGAGGACTTGAACATGCAGATAGCCCATAATATCTGCTACAGCATAAAAGAGCTGCGATGCAGCTCAGAGAAGGTTAAACGATAAAAAAATATGGCAGACACGGTAAGTATTTGGCACATTACATGCAACAAAAGATGAACAACAGCAACTGGGACATTATCTTTTATTTGCTAAAAATAGAGTCACGCAAAGTTGAAGGAAAAGCACTTTATACTTGGAAACCTCTGGCTGCTAAAGAGCCTTCAAAGATGGGCTTTGGTGGCTTCGGGCTGTCGCGTCCTCTTTCAAAGGCTGCCCAGGGCTCAGACAATTGAAACTCGATACAAACTCAACGCAACATCGGCCACGCTGGCGAGGAATAAATAGTTCTGATGTGACCCCGCTTTTCTCGCTCAGCAGAGACTGCTGCACGAGCGGGAGCTTTGCGGCAGGTACGTCCCCCACGCAGCCGCATCCCGCACCCGGGGTGGCCACGGCCCGGCTCCCCGCGGCGTGCTGGGCACCGAGGGCACCGGCAGGGCCACTGGAAAGCGAGTGGATCGTTGCCTGCCCTCCGGCTGGGCTATACACGGGCATTGGCCGCCGGCAGCTGACGGGCTGGGCTGGCCACAGCGCTGGGTGCCTGGCCACCCATCTGTGCCATCACAGAATTGCTCCTCGGCCCCACGTGGGCACACCCGCTTTCCCTGGTACCCTCCTGTGGGGGCAAAAGAAATAAAGCCTCCTGATTCTCCTTTGCAAAGAAATGGACTTGGCCAAGTCTGAGGTTTTGGCCGTCTCTCTCGTACCTCAGGGTATTCGTGTGTTAAGGCAGAAGCTCGTTTTTGGGGATGGAGTAGCACCAAAGCCATTAACTTGACCCCGGGAGCAAGTGGAGGGGATGATGTGATGGAGGGGATGATGTGATGTTCTGCACCAGCCAAATAAAGAGAGAACAATAGGGCTATTTTTGTGGAGGAGAGTTCAGAGGGCTCCCCAGGGAGCCAAACCTCTTGCTGGGCCATCAGGCACAAGAAAAACAAGACGGAGCTCTTGTACCCGAGCTTCTCTGTCGTGTAAATACCAGCTTCAGGCAGGGCATGAAAGAAATCTATTGTCTCTAAGGCTGAATTTCGATGTGAAATGCTCTGGTAAGGCAGCAACACCCCCTCCCCCCAACACGTGTGCCTATTGTTTGACGTGCAGAACAATTGATGGGTGCTCTCATGGGCTAAAGATAGAAAGGCAGCTGGTGCTGTCCTTTCCCCTGTAACTGAGAATAAAACAATACCCAAGTATTGTCTGCATTGCTGGAGCGATGACATTGGACTCCCTGCCAAGAGAGCATCTAAAAGATCAATGAAATCTGGGTTATTTATAAATGGGTAGTGTCATTTCTTCCCCAAAGTAATTTCACTTCCTTAGCTTTTCCACCAGGCTTTTCTGCGCTGCGAAGTGGCCGTGGAGTGAGGTATAAATAGCACCGAGCTAGACTGCGAGAGAGGCAGTGGGAACGGCGGGTGGAAAACGAAGATGCCTCTCTGAACCCACCTTTGGCTGCACCTTCACTTTCCCCGAGCAGTGCTCCTGCTCCAGCCCTGGATGTGGATCCCCTTCTGCCAGCAGGGAGCAGGTCCCTGCAGGTGCAGCCTCAGCAGACACCGTGTTGACTGCATGGACCCAGCTGCTGCTGCCCTAGGGCCAGAGTCTCACCAGCACCAGGACTTGCTTTCCGGGGGAGATTTAAGGGAGGTTTATTTTACCCACCAGCCATCAATCAGGCTGTGCGTGTGTGTCCAGCTCAGCTGCTGTGCTGGGATGCACAAAGTAACCCCTGAGCTCAAACACCACAGGGCAGAGCCTTGCTTAGGGACAGGGGTCATCCTGTAGGGGAAAGCTGCTGTCTGCAAGATGGCATCTCACCAGGGTATATCCAGACTAGAGTAGAGACTGGAAACCTGGAATCGGACACTTGCTGCAGTGTGGAGAAAATAAACCCCACCTTGTCTGATGGGCCATAGTGAGGGGAGATCTCCTGCCATGATGTGTGGACAGGCAGGAATATTTCTCCCTCCTAGGTCACAGGTAGTCTTGAGAAAGGTCCAAGCCTACCAGATCCCATGAAGAAATCCCGCGTCTGTTGTGACTCCACCTTGAACAGCTGTCCCTTGCCATGAGAGAAACAGAGCTCAATCTGGTGTGAGGCTTGATGACCAAGTGCAGTGGGGAGGACAAGCCAAGCAGTGTCTGAGCCCATAGCAAGCAGAATGCTGGGTTGATGGACCAGGAGAGCAGAGCCATGGCCTTCACCAGGCCAAGGAGACAACTGCTAAAGCCAAGCAGGTCCCAGCCCAGAACGGTCACTTCCATCAGAGTGGCCCTAGTTTAGTTTCCCATGGAGAAAAGGAGAAGGTACCTCAGGAGTATAGAGAGCACATGACTGTGATGGGATTGTCCCAGGGACCAATGCTCTATGAGCAGCTGGTTGTGTGGGCTCGGTGTGTGTGCAGGACACAGCTCACCCTCGCTCTCCCACATCTCAAAGCAGATGAAAACTGATGCAAAACCAGAAGATCCAGGGCACTACTGGGGCAGATCCACACACAGACCA
This sequence comes from Chloroceryle amazona, assembly GCA_027560015.1. Taxonomy (NCBI): domain Eukaryota; kingdom Metazoa; phylum Chordata; class Aves; order Coraciiformes; family Cerylidae; genus Chloroceryle; species Chloroceryle amazona. The sequence continues at coordinate 3,462 of JANHFX010025329.1, forward strand.
GCAGAACCATGTCCTAGCTCTGGTTCTGCTCCAACCCTGCTCCTCCCTTGCAGCCTCCAAGGCAGCTCTTGGCCATGCTTTCCAGCAGCTGCTGTGTGCCAGGGCCTGTCCCCACACGCCAGCTGCAGTTAAGGTGCTATTAACTATTCAAATGAACCGGGCAAGATTCTCTTTTGTCTCCTTGTTTTGAAGCACATTTCCAAAACCTCAAACATCTTCACTGAAGGCTTCCACATTCCTGTCATTTTTGCAGCGTTCAGCACAACCTTCATTCCTAAACAGATGCTTTATGGTGTTATTCCCACTAAAGGAGAAAACCTCTAGAACCTCAAAACTGGCAAATTCAAAATGATCCAACAAGAACTCCTCAACTTAGAGTTGTAGAAAGCTTTGGGTTGGACGGGACCATTAAAGGTCATCTAGTCCAATGCCCCTGCAGGGAGCAGGACATCTGCAACTAGAGCAGGGTGCTCAGAGCCCTGTCCAGCCTCACCTATTTTCCCATCCTCTAGGTGATCTCGCTGTCTCCATGCCTGCCTGTGACCTTCCCAGCACTTTTCTTGCTAAATCTGGCCACTAATTTATCACAATCTGTCTCAGTTACTCTCTCAGTCCTGATACTCATTTTGAAGATTTCTTGACTACAGTGTAATTATGGTTGCTGGAGGCTCAGCCGCCAGCGTGCCCATGCTGCCCAAACCTCATGCCCATGCTGCTCAAACCTCATTCCACAGCGAGCTGTGTCCTACTGCATCACGGCACTCACAGCAGCAACAGCTTCATGCATGCTCCTGAAGGTCTGTAGAAGCAGCACCTCACTCCTGATCGAAGGGCAGCCTGCTCAGGCCAGGGGGATCAGCACTGTCCCCAGGGTGGGACATCCAGGTGGCAGAAAACTCACACTGGGAAGTTCCCAGGTTCCTGTGAGAAGAGGGGATCCAGTGCTAAACCCATCCCAAGCCCTACAGCAGCTCCTGCCCTTTGGGCCCCTGCAGTGACATCACAGATTTCCACACACCCTTTGACATCAGCAGGAGATGGGAGCGTGGAGAGCTATGTTGGGCTGGTGACCACCATCTCTCTCACCCTGGTGGGACAGGGCTTCTGAGGATTTAGGAGTTTGCTTTGGGGGGAGCCTTCATGGTCAGGCTGAACCAGAGGGACCCTGTCGGACTGGCAGCGCTGGCCCATCACCTCCTCCTGTCTCACCGTGAGCAGACATTCCCACTCGATGGAAATATGCCTGAAATAGCCCCTCTGAAGTCTTTATCTAATCGGCCGCCTTCGCGCTCCCCTCCCGTGCATTTCAGGGAGCTGATAGCACTGATATGTTAAGTGTGGAAACCTCTCGCAAACTGCCCGACACGTAGAGTAATTCTCCTTCCTGCAGCTTATCAGAGCCTGCTAATGGGAAACATTCCTCCTGGGGGTCAGGGAGCAGCTGGAGGATTTCTCCCAAGAGGACAGCTGAGCCCCTGGCACCCTCCTGGGCTCTCCAGGGCTGGGCAGGAGCTGATCTGACCACAAGATGTTCACTGAACGGGCAGCTCTGCAGGCTGATGCTTGTGGTGTCCTATCCCACGGGGAGAGGCTTGTCCAGCCTTTGGGGCATGGCTGAGGAGCTCCATCTTCTTCCATCATATCAGGAGACACCAACATCAAGCACAGAGCTATGGATGGAAGAACAAGGTGTGCTTCAGTGGTTGGGGGAGATGCTCCCACTACGAGGATGGTCGTGCAGGGCTGGTGGGACATTTGGGCAGACCTTTAGCTTTGGGCAATAGCCACCTGAAGTGACCTTCTCTCTGCTCAGGCTCCTCATTGTGCCCGTGGGGTTTTGTGGGAGGTCCATAGGAGCTCCCTGAGGTCACTGCCCTGCTGGGGATGCCCCATCACACCTGTCTGAGCCAGGCACAGCTCAAGCTTTGCCAGCAATATGAGGATGAGCTTTTTACCACCCCTAAAAACCACATCACAAACGCCAGCGCTGAAAACGCCCGAACTCAGCGGAAGTGCACTTCAGCAGCTGCTGGAGTGACCATTCCACATGTCCCCTTCTACGGATCTGCCTGGCCTTTGATGGACCCTGCTGGAACCTCTTCAAAGAGGGAGAGAAACTAGGGTGAACAGAAGGAACTGCAGAAGGAATCTCCGAAAATAAAATCACTTTAAAGATAAGGCAGGGGAGGGGGTGAGCAGAGTGCGGGGTGAGTACATGCCCTGAGAAGAATGTGTGAGGCTGGGCCAGCTGGTAGGTCTGGGCTGAGAGCTCATCCCACTGCCAGGGCGTTCATGGCAAAGGTACTTGGCACTGGACCTGCCAAAGGCTTTGGGTCTCTCCAGGGTGTGGGTGGAAACCTGACTCCGAACCCAGGACAGAGAGGCAGAAGACCACCAGGGTAACCTCAGAGGCACGTGTGGTCTGCCAGCACATGTGGCTCTTCAGGACGCTGAAACTCTGCCATCTCTGCAAGGCTGAGCACCTCTGTCACACCATGGTCAAGAGGGATCTCAGGACTGGTGTCCCCAATGGTCTCCCTGGGGAATTTGCAGTAGACACATCTGTGGAGTCCTGCTCTGCACTAGCTGCTGCCAAATCCCAATAAGGACCAGAGCTTCTGACCACCAGCCTTGTGAGAAAATGCCTTGGAGATGGGGGCTTGCACCCTGATATGCTCAGAGTCAGTTTGTTGGTGCTACAGGCTGCCCTCCATGGGAGCATTTTAAGTCCTGGGAAAGACTGACAGTGCGCAAAGCCTTTGCATGACACCACAGCCAACGAAGGCAGCATCAGCCCACCTGTTCCTGAGCCAGCCATCCTCTCTGCTGGGGCTCAAGCCACAGGGGACAGGTCTGGAGTCCTCCCCCATCCCGTGAATCTCCCAGACTTCACTCCAAAGCAGTGTGGGAGGGTGGAGGATAAGGAGATGGCATTGGGAACCCAGACTCAGAGGGTGTAGCAGCAAACCATGCCTGTACACTGGATGGAAGCACTGACCACTGCTGGGACTTCAGTAGAAACCCCCTACAGAGCCTGGCTTAGGTCCAGACCAGGCCTTGGGACTCCAAAAAATCTCACTGCAACCCGGGCTGTGTGCCCAGGCTGAAGCCACATTCCCTAAGCAGCTCCTGATGCTGCTATTCTGGCTGTGGCAGAGGCCACACCACATCCAGCCTGTGCACGGCACTGTGCAGTGTATCTTTACTCATCCCGTGCCTCAGTTTCCCCTATGCAGGAATATACAACAACCCCAAGTTACTCTGGGGTGTGAGGGGCACTGACTGGTGAACAGCAAAACCCCTGAGCTGTGGGCACTGCTTCTCCAGTATCACCTTAGTGGGGTTATTTCTTATTTCTATGTCCCCAGGACATGACCACATCCCTGGGGAGCCCAGAGCTGGTTTGGCACCGAGGCAGCCCCTGGCCGAGGATGGAGGATGCAGCCAGACAGACCATCTAGGGAGGCCAAATGCTGCCCCACCCCGCACATGCATGTGTGGGTGCCAAGTTACCCAGCTCTAGTTAGGCTGATTTCCAGCTCCGGAGGCGGCTGCAGCTCATTTCACACAGATCTGTGTTGAATCCAAGCAGCCCACGAGTGGCCCTGCTCCCGTGGGGGTCACAGAGCAGCGTTGTGTCCGGGAAGGAGCAGAGAGGTGCTGCAGTGAGGACCAACTGTGTTCCCCAGGAGCTGAGCAGTGGTAGCCCACCCTGGCAGGGCATCACATCCTGGCTGCAGTTGCTGGGCTGCTCCGCAGGACCCTTTGTCCTGGGGAAGGTCTGTGCTGGTCCTGCCCTTGACAGGAGCATGTCCTGGTCTGGCATGGGTAGGAGGGAGATGAAGTGCAAAAAAAGCATCCAGCCTTGCTTTGCTTTTTAAATGCACCGAAGCAAAGGCAAAGGGAGGAGCCAAGCTCTTGGTGGGCAGCCGTGAGGGTTCTTTGGGGAGACACCAACATGGCCAGGGTAGAAATCTCACTGCATCTCAAATACCAGCAATTGAAATGGCTTTTCCTTGAGTCTGGCACAGAAATCCCCCTGGCAAGGCTGTGGGTCTGGCTGGCCCCCGCTAGGTCCCGTTCCCATCTCGGGCAGCCCGTGCTGGTGCTGCTGGTTTGGAGGTGTGTTCCGGGCTGCGGTCACTCTGCTGCTCACGGTGTCTTTGGGTGCTGCCTGGGTAAAATGGTGTAACCGCTCTGTTGAGAGATCTGCAGTCTGGCCTAGCCATGAATCAAGCTCCCACACCAAGGAGAGTGAGCTCTGGGAGCTGGACCTGGGGGGAGTTACTGCTGGGCAGAGGTTGGCAAAGGCAGAGCCCAACCACCGGCATCGAGGCAGGGCAGGGGGAGCTCAAACCCCCCTGCCCAGCAGTGTGCCTGCCCTGGGGGGCTGCCCACAGACCACTACAGCTCCCTGGAGCATCAGACCCCGCTGACAAAACCCTTGAGCTTCGTGCATATAGCCAGAAAAGAAAATTGGGGTGTTTGTGGTGATTGGTGTTAAATGGGCAGCAGCTGATGTGCCCCAGGCAGCAAGTCAAACCCTCTGAGAAGAAGACAAGGGGGTAGCAGAGATCAAGCCCGGAGGTCTTTCCTCAGTCCCTCACTCCCAGGTAACCTGTCTGGGGAGAGACAAGAGACCCAGATGCTGCAGGTCGGAAAGCCGGCGACGCACGCACCCCGCCAGGCAGCAGCTCTCCGGACAGGCTGTGGGGAAGCGGCCGGATGGTTCAGGTGCAGGAGGACGGATGGTTCAGGTGAGGAGGAAAGGGTGAAGTTCCAGTTCCTCGGCTCCCCACTGGAGCAGGCAGCTCAGGCAGGCTCAGAGAGCTGCGCTGCCTCCCCGAGCTGAAGTCTCTCGTTCTGCCTTTGTACTCGCCTGACAATACAGGCATAAAAATAACCAGGCTGCCTTTGCAGAGAGATAAAAGCGAAGTTTGCCTTTTGTGTCTCTCCGGGCGGTGGGACAGCAGCACCAATGGAGCTGTGTGGACATGACACATGGGAATTTCTGACATATCTTTTCCCACTCTGACCTTGACAGACACAATAAAAAGGGGCTTTGCTGCTCACGCTCAGCCACTCAGTCCTATCACCAAGGTTAGTAATAAAGAGCATGTCTGTGTGCACGCTTGTCCTCTGCTACTAACCTGCTTCACCTCTGCAGGGTGGCTGACTCCGGTGGGACGGGGAGGGTGGGACAGACCTGCATCGAGAGCAATTTTGCGAAGGTCTGAGCTCTTTGTCAGGTTGCTGGCTGCCAGCGGTGGCTACTTTCGTGGTCTCTGAGGCATTTCCAAGCTCTGCTGTTAGATGGATATTAGAAAGCACTCCCATAAAGATGCTTTTCCAAGAGGACTTCTAGAAGAGGTCTTCCCAGGGATAATACCTCCAGTCTTGCAACAGTGCTCTGCAGACCAGGTCTTTGCAGAGGTTTCATGGGGATTACCAGGGCTCCATAAGGTCTGTAGAGCTGGAATAGGTTTGAGCTGAGTTTATCAAGAAAAGGGTGTTGTTGGCGATCTCTGGTGACACCTAAAATGCACATGTGGATTTGCACACCAAAGTGATGCCGGCTCACCCAGCTGGGAATCCCAGTGCAGGGCTGATAGCAGCAGAAGGTAAAGTGTTCATGTAATTGTCTCATTACAGTTATTACTAGCTGGTATTGTCAGCACTGTCTTCTCTCGTTCTCTAAAATTAAAAGTGAAATTTGGTGACTGTGTTGCTCTTGCTTAGCAGCCCAACAGCAGGTGCTCTCCCCATGCACTGACTCCTTGTTCCTTCCCTCCTTTCAGCGTTCAGGTGTCTTTCAGTCTTCCTTCGCTGCTGCCAAGTCTTCCTCCAGCCGGGCAAGATGTCCATGCTGGACATGAGTGAGTTTGGGGAGGCTGCTGAATACCTCCGGAAAAGCTACACGGAGCAGCTGAAGCTTCAGACAATCCCGTTCGATGGTAAGACCCCGAGGCAGCTCTCGGCACGGTCCCATGTCTGTGCCCCAAGCCAGCCCCTTGGCCATGGCTATCTGTGGAGACCATCCCCATCCCTTTCCCTGTGCCGCTCCTCATGGTATCACGGGTGCTGCAGAATTGCCCCCACCACCCTGGAGGACAGGAAGATCTCAGAAATGGGAAAAGCAGGGTTTTGACTTTCCCCTTGTTTGCTACAGTTCTAGTGCAGGTGGCCCTTCATCTCCCCTGACCCTGAGGGGCAGGAGGGCTGGGGCAGATAGGCTGATGGGCTGGTGTCAAAGCCTTCTCTGTTTCCTTTTGGAGGTGTCCACTCTTCCCAGCCACCCCACTGTACCACTGCTCAGCATGCTCGGGCTCCAGGGCCCAACTTACTCCTCTCAGTTCAGCAAATGAGGACAGTTTTGCTTCTTCTCACCATCCTTTTTTCAATGACAGTCCGAGTGCAAGCACTTGTGAAGCAGCAGACTTCTGTCAGGATTTTAAGTTGTGTCAGGCTTTTAAGTTCTGTTAACTTTTAAGTTGACCCTGGCAAAGTAAACAGTTGCTAGATAAGATGAAAGTAAAGAAATCCCAGCTCCTGTGACCAAGAACACAGGAAGGAATAAGCACTGTCAGACTGCATTGAGACGGCTTTCAGCTGACAGTTCCTACATTTAACCTGTTTTGTGTCTCCTCTTCTTCCCAGGAAAGAAGCGAGTTTGGATCCCAGATGAGAAAGAAGCTTATATTGAAGTGGAAATCAAAGAAAGCTCTGGTGGCAAAGTCACTGTGGAAACCAAAAATAAGGAAGTAAGCAAAATGCCTTTCCTTTTCCGAGGGAGAGCAAGTGTGCACGGAGGGGGGATAAGTGTGACCAGATCACGTCTGAAACTAGCCGAGCTCTTGCCGATAACCCTTTGACACTCGGCCATCAGTCATGCCCCGAGGGGACACACACTGCAGTGTCAGGACACGTAGGCCAATTACTTGCCAAGAGTGGCAGCGGTTCAGCATCCCCCCATCGAGTGCCTGCTTTCAAACACGGATTTCCATGTGAGACAGACCAGAGGGGGATGTTGGGGCTGGCCCAGCACAGCGCCCATCCTACCCAGCCGTGGGATGAAGGGCTGCCCGAAGGGTGCCCCTGCCCCAGCACAGCCCCTCATGATGCTGAACCGCTGCCCGGCTCATCTCGGAGGCTGAGACAAGAGGTAAGGGGCCAGCTGGCCAATTCCTGCTCCTTTTAGCTGGGATTTGCAGCAGAGTGAGCAGTGCTGCTGGGAGAACAGGCGCTGGGCAAAGGAGTAGGACCAGTTATGTCTAGTGGTGAGGCTCTAGCTTTCCAGCAGCGGGAGGGAGGCTAAGCAAGCAAGGATCAGCTGACATGTGTCAGGGTAATATCCAGTACAAATAGCTCCAAACGAGATTAATTAATATCCCTTTCTCGGCCGTGAGAGTCGCGTGGCCCTGCAAATTTGCTACGATGCAGAAACTCACACCAGTGTAAAACTGGGAAAAAGAACAAGGACCTGACTGGGCAGTAAGTGGTAGGCTTGGTTATTTCTGTTTCTTGGCCAGTCAGCCCAGCACTGAGAAGAGCTTGTGTCTGAGGAATTTAAAAGAAATACTCGCCTTTGAAAAGTGGCGAGTCCTTGAAAATACCTCTGTCTGAAACTGGGAAAGGAAGTAAAGAAATTTGCCTCCTCCAGAATAAAAGTTACTGGGGAGAGTATATAAATTTTAAAAGTTTATTCTGATGTTTAAAAGTTCTTCAGCTGCTTGCGAACAAAGAGGTTTCCAAACCCCTTTTGCTGTTCCATCTTGAAACTGTCTTTTTTAGCAGGGTGTCACTGACTCACAAAATCTGAAACCATATCCCTGGATCAGCATTTCCATCAGAAACAGTTCCAGGAGACCTATCCTTACCCTGCTCTCTACCCTCTCGTTTTTAACACCAGGCACTTCATATTCACCTGTAAAAACCAAAAACCCCAAACAAACCTCTTTGAAAGGTTTCGGTTAATCTTCATTAACGAGACCATCTGCTAAATGCAGCTGCCTCCATTCAGGCCAGAGAGGTAACAGGATGGCTTCCAGTGCTTGGCTTCTCAGGATTAATCCTGTTAGCAGTGATGGGGTACAGGCTTCAGCTCTTTGCCCAGATAACCCAGGATCTCTCTGAGTGAAAGACTGCACTGCTGTGGGGTTTTAGGCTGTGAGGAAGAGCTCAGGACAGGGTGTTGAGCATATTGTGGGATGACATCTTGGTGTCCCTCTAGCTTGGATCCTTTTGTTGGGGATGGCCACAGCACCTCTCCCTGAGGAAGGAATGGGTCTGGGGCTTGCTCGTCCAAGCTGGGCTTTGTAGCCAGGGAGATGGTGGGGCTCTCCTACCCCTCTCACCCCAATATGGCAGGCAACACTGTCAGGAGCACGACAGGCACAGGGCCAGGGTTGTCCCTGGCATGGGACTGTCAATATGTCTGCCCACCTTGTGGGTTCTGGGGAAGAGGGTATTTGGTGGGAGATGGGGTCCCTCTGACGTGTCCCTCCTCCTCTGGCAGACACGGGTGGTGAAGGAGGATGATGTGCAGCCCATGAACCCCCCCAAATTCGACATGATCGAGGACATGGCCATGCTGACGCACCTCAACGAGGCCTCTGTGCTCTACAACCTGAAGCGCCGCTACTCCCACTGGATGATCTATGTAAGCTGACAGCAGCCGGGGGAATTGGGTTCACCCTGTGGGGTGGGGAGGCGGAGGTGGTGATGGGGCACCCCCATCCCTCACCCATCCCCTTTCCCCTTGCAGACATACTCGGGGCTCTTCTGCGTCACCATCAACCCCTACAAGTGGCTGCCCGTCTACACCGCGCCCGTGGTGGCTGCCTACAAGGGCAAGCGTCGCTCCGAGGCACCCCCTCACATCTACGCCATCGCCGACAATGCCTACAACGACATGCTGCGCAGTAAGCCCTCGCCTTGGGGACCTCCATCTTGGGGGGTCTGGGCTCCTGGAGGGGGGGTGAGGTGGGTGACATGAGCCTAAACACCCCCTCCTTCTCTTCCAGACCGTGAAAACCAGTCCATGCTCATCACGTAAGTGTCCCTCCATGCCCTCACCCTGCCCCGGTGTGAGCAGCTGAGACCCCCTCCCCTGCTGCACTCCCTGGGGAGCCCTGGGCTGGCACCCCATGCCCCCGGAGGGCCCCCCCACCCCCATCCCACCCCCCCCCCGGCAGCCGTCCCCCCCCCGCCCCTCCCTGCCCCGCCCCGCGAC
>JANHFX010025330.1:0-18637 GCA_027560015.1 Chloroceryle amazona
TCGTGCCCTGGCTCTCTTGGGCTCTCTTGCCCAGTGCAAGCTTGCAGCGGGAGCGAGCTCTGCTCTTCCCTGGGCTCAACTTCCCCAGGGGGTTCGTGCTTGTGCACAGCAGCCTCTGCTTGGCAGGGCTCCAGCCTTGCTGCCCATCCACAGCTGCCACTTTCCAGTTCTCCCTGCGACTGCAAGACAAGTGCTGGGCAGCTCAAGAGGCTTTTCATGTGTCCAAGGTCAAGGAGCACAGCGGTGGAGCAAGTTTTGGAAGTCAAGAGGGATGCTTGTCATTGATAACATGTCTGGTGTTGGAAAAGAGCCCACAGTACCGCATATCTCCTCTTCCTTTGTGTGTGGTCAGTCCTGATCCTCATTCTTCACGGTCTCACTCCTCAGGCAACGGGGCCCTGCTGGGCCTCTCTTTTGCTGCTACTTCCTGCAGCTCAAGTACTGTAAAGGCAATACTTGCCTTTGCCAGACTGCCAAGGATGTTTTTTCAAGCTAAACTGAGGAAGACATCAGCCTGTTTCTGGCTGCATCATGCTTGTGAGCATTGGCTCTGAGACAGGTTCAGGAAAATAACATATCATAAAATAAAATCCTGTTTCCCCAGGTAACCTTTGTGTTCTGTGTCCTTGAAAGTGTGTTTGCAGCTGGAATCCCCCTGACCTCTCAGGCAACTTACATCCTTGTCATTACTTGACTCCTGGGGAGCGCGGGGAACAGACCAGTGCAGTTCTGCTGTGCTTGGAGTTCTGCATGGTAAGCAGAACCTGACCTAGGGAGACAGGGGAAGGGATTGACATACCTGCAAGAGAGCTCAGGCAGGGACTGAAGGTCCCAGGCTGAGCTGAGACATGTCCCCTGGGCCCTCGGCAGGAGATGGTGGGGGTGGGGGTCCGTCCCAGGGGAGGAAGGTCCCAGACACTGAGGCCTTTGAGAATCCCCAGGACCCTGACAGAAGGAGACTTGTACTGCTCAGATGCTCTCCTTGAGACATTTGTGGTGGTCTACTTGGGACACCTGGTATTGGGTCAAATGGGCTTTCTCTCTGAGGGAGTACTGTTGTTTTCAGGCTCGCGTATTTTAGTATGTTTTTCCACAGAAAACAACTCAGGGGGAGCAAAAAGTATCTATGGGGGAATGAACAGGTATTGCACACTTCCAAAATATTTGCAACCATTCAACTGAGGAGCATGTCCTGCTTCAGACTGAGAGCTTGATCTCTGAGCCTTGCTAATGTCATAGATGTTGTAAAGCCAGCACAACTGGATGAACAGAGAGGACATTAAAAAACCCACGCTTCCCCCTTGCTTTTTGAAAATTTGAGTGGATGATTCAATAGTCTTGAGATGATCCAGATTTCTCACCCCATCAGAAGGTACATGCCTCTTCCCACAATGTGGCAGAGCCAGCGGCTAGGTTGAGACATGGTTATGGGTGTCAGTGCCTTCTGCTAGTGCAGGGAAGAAATGTCATCAGAGATTTCCTCAGCATGTAGTGCTAGGAAAGGAGGAGGTAGGAAGAATAGCTTAGCACAGTGCACTTTAGCTGGAAGAGACTTAAAATGTTGCTGTTGTTTCTGTGGTGTATTTTCTAATGAAAGTGAGCTTGGAAGCCATGGTAGCCTACATGGGCAGGATACTGTTCTAAAAAGTCCATGGTTTATTATTTCCATCTACCTGTCCTAGATTCACTGTGTAAAAATATACGAACTAGACCTAGGTTTCCAGATGTATAGTTACTCTTGGGAGAAAGATGTGAGTGGGTTTGCTACAACGAACAATCAGAGTTACCAGAAGTATGAAATCTCAGCTAAATGTAGAAAATAATTTCCACGTTAAAAAAAAAAAAAGGTCCTATTCCAGAAGCCAAAAGTTAAGGTAGCTTCATCATCTTGTAGTGGAGAAATGTTATGTATCTGTATAGATCCTCTTCCATCATCTCCTGATTCACAGCTTTTCTGGTAGGCATTTTCAGGCTCTTAGAAACCAATTGGTTGTGCCGGACGTGTGCGTATGGCAAAGGAGGTGAAGGGGCTGTGCTCTGAAGACTGGCATGGCAGAGGTTAGCAATGAGAGCAGCCTGGATCTGGAGTGACCTGAGTCATTTGTTCTGTGAACTTGGAGATTTGGAAGATTCAGTTTACAGAACATATGTTAATAGTTTGAATAGATCACACAAGGTTGGGACTCGGGTTTGAGGTTGGGAGTATATTTAATATGGGCCTTAGTGCAAGCAAGATGGTTTTGGTCCAGGCAGTTGCTGGTGTTTGCTCCTATTTTCCTTCACCTCAAGAATGCAGCATCATGGCCCCTCCAGTCTTCAGATGCCAGTAGAGTCAGAGCTCACAAGTTCAGTGTTTGTATCTCTGCCTCTAAATAAAATTTGGCTGATGCTCTGTAGAGCATTCAACATCTCTGCTTCTTTTCACATAGATATTTTGCACTATTTTTCTGTTACAAGTTCTCTGGGTACACCTTGCCCTTCTGAAAGCATTTCTGTGGCTGTGGATGAGACAGAAGCTCTGAAACCCGTTCATGGAGACAGAGTTGTCAGAGGGATCTAAGTGTTTTCCACTGCTGAAGCGACTTGCCCATCACAGATGCAAATAACCTACAGTGTAGTGATCCTTGCATAAGGAAAATTATCCATCGGTTGCGTACAGTGCTCCTCTCCTGGTTAACGAAGAAGGGCAGTGTTTGGTGTGTGGTGTCGTTGCCAGGCAAACATAAGGAGCAGAGATCCATTAGGAGTTATTTCAGGAAGTGCTGGGTGGTGTATGCCTCTTGGTTATACTTATGAGTGAAGATTGCTATTTCCTGCTTTCCAGAAGTATTTTGAAACATAGCTCTTGTTTCAAATGCATTTTGCGATCTTCAGAGTATATCCAAGAGACCCACGTTGTGCCTGTTCCATCTGTGTAATTGATGTAATTGTAGTAACTAGTTAGAATCTTAAGTTCAGAGAGACAGTCAAGTCATCCAATATTTTATATCAGTGAAAGGTTGCTGCATATTCTTATAATTTCATCACTCTACTGATTTGTTTTATAGGATGCGTTTATATTGCCTGTACTATTGATGTTTACAGCACGAGTATTTTGAATCATATTAAATTGCTGGTGTTTCCTACGTGGTACTGGGATTACCAGTGTAGAAAACTCTTTGGGTGACTGACTTTGGAGGCCCTGAATAATCTCTGTTTTAAATAATGTGTGCACTGACTGCACAGATCCAGTCTTGCAATTCATATAGTCCTAGATAAAAACTCTCAGAAGCAGAATTTACCTCATTATGAGGCATTGCTCATTTGCTCTGAGACTTTTCTGCTCTCCTCATTGGACTCAAAGTTCCCCAAGAACAGGTTTTCTTATGAGGAACTTTAGTTTCTAAAGGAATTCAGAAATCCACCAGGAAAGCCTTGCTGTGTTTCAGATGCCTCCGTGGGATTGATTTTGTGTAGGAATTTTGTTAATGACTATGACAGAAAAAAGGGACATGTTGATAATTGCTGATGATGACAGAAGCTGTTGCTTCTGTTAATTGTGTGTTAATTGTTGCTTCTGTTAATTGTGTGGAGGGGGTGTCACAGCACCCAACCGGTGTGTGACCAGGCAAGAGTAAGGGCTCTTAATGTTTGCATTAATAATAATATTAATAAATTAATAATGTTTGCATTGTGAGAAAAAAAAATGATGCTGAAGAGGTTTAAAAGACAGGGAGGGGATACAAAGATACCTATTCTGTTAGGAAATACTAGATGGTAATGGTGTGTTTTGTCCACAAATGATGGCAGGAGGGGGAAATAAAGTCTTTCATGCCCAAGGCAGAGGAGAATTAAGCACCAGAAAAAAAGAAATACTGGAGCTGAGTAATGAGATTACAGGTGCAAGAACAAGTTGATAGAATTGACACAAATGAAATGGTGGGTCATAAATGACACTGCAATCAGGTTCTGTCAAAATCTGATGATCTAAGACACAAGCATAAAAACCCAAGCTACTTTTAAGATTGAGCTTGATAAGTTTATAAGACATCTAATGACATTATAATCTTTGAAAGCAAAATCCACTGGAGTTTCCACAGATGAACTTACTTTTATTTGCCTGTAAAAAGTAGACACAGTTGTCTCAGCAGTCACAGTGCTGTTTTATTCTCTCTATGTTTTGAAGGAAAAGATTACCAGGGTATGTTATGCTAGGGCAATACAAAGTTGTGGGTTTGTTTTGGTTTTTTTGTTTTTTTTTTTTTTTTTTTTTTTTACAGGAATGCTGTTTAAAGTATGTGACATTGAAGTGGAAAATGAAAGAAAAAGAAAAATCCTAGAGATGAGTTTATTCAGATTGTATATGCAAGTAAATTTATCTACATACCTGTTCATTTGCCCTTTGGCTGATTAGAAAAAAAAAAACCAAAGAACTCTCCTTGAAAGAATGTGTTTACTGGTGGGTAAAAAATACCTTTCTTTTTTCAGGCTCTCGGATGCTTAATGGCAGATTATAGATGATGTGCTATTGTCTGTCAGTCTTGATGAGTCAATACTACAAAGCAGTATGTTTTTCTTTGCATTGTGCTAGGAGTTTGACAAAGGATCTTTGAAAGCTAAATTGGCTGAGGGGGTGTGCTGGTGAAATCGATACCTTCTGTAGAAAAAGGTGACAAGGTGTAGGAAATAGTTTAACAAGGCAGACAAAAAATGAAGCCTGCCGGTGAAGCGGTCGCAGTGAACTCAGACGAGTGATACATGTTAATCAAAGAGCAGGTATGGGCTATTAAGATATTTTCATAACTGCAGTGAGAGTCTCTTGCATGTTGCTATACCCTACACCAAGATTTATTTGCTTCCTAGTCAGAATGGAAAATAAATCCAAATGTGCATGGTTCAGTATAAAAAACAAAAAAGAACAATGAAAAATGGTGGGATGGAAACTGAAGAAGATCCACCCACTCAGGAGAATGAGGTGAATACCTGTAGTTTTCTTGCTGATAGTCTTGTCTAATCATAGCTGAAAATCAGCCTAGACTTGAGCATACATAGGTAGAGTGGCTGGAGAATAAGCATATCTGAAGAGAGAGTGGTAAAGGAAATCTTTGGAAATAGCAGAAATCATTTTTGGTGTGGGTTGTGACTTGCTCTCTGAAGAGTTTTAGCTTCTTTCTCCAGCTTCATTAATTCATACCTGCTTTCTCCCAAAAGCTTATTGCTATTAATAAACTTGAGTAAATACAGGGTGGAGAAGGTTTCAGGCCATCTGGAAAAAAAAAGTCTTTTCTCATTTACATGTATCTCATACATACATAGGTCTGTTAGTTCTTTGTGTCTCCAAAGTCTCCTGTAAAACAACTGTAAGGATATACGTGCAGAATTTCCACAGTAAAAACTGTATCAAGTAAAACATTCTACAGTTTTCACACAGAGCAAATGCAGAAATGCTTGTTGCCTCTGAATCCTACCCCTTTTGACTGCAGGAATAAACGAATCTGAGATCTCAGCTATGCACCCACCTCCTTGGTCCCAGACAATTCCCAGGCAGCCGTTAGCTCACTTGTACCAGGAATCTTGCCAGTAATGCAGGTTCATCATCCCCAGTGCTTCCTCTCCTGCACGTTGCTCTGCTGTTTTACCTGCACCCTTGTGCCGTGTGGGAAGGGCATTAGTCTGTACATGACACCATCTGTTTGGAAAGCAGTGACAAACAAAAGAAAACCTGTGCAGTCTGGAACTGGGAAATCCTTATTGTTAGGTGTTTTAGCCACGTGTTGTGTCGGGCACTGTGGGTCTGGGAGCTGAGCTGCCCAAACACAGATGCTGGGTGGAGTACTTCGAAACTCTTGTTGCAACATCCAGCTGGAGGGTGGCACAAAGGTGAGACCTTGTGTGCATCTGAAGCCCTTGGTGACCAGGGAGTGCCATCTGCCACCAGAGTGGGGAAAATAGTCTAAAGTGAATGATAGTGTAGTTAAAAAGCCGTAAGCAGGCTTTTTTTCTTACTGAACTAATAGTTCAATTGATGTTCAGACTTAGACATCGGTGCATGTTATGAATTTGCCTGGGCTCTGCTGCGATACAGAGAGATACCTGGGACCCAAGAAGGGACCAGTTCAGCAGGTGATGGATGGCTCAGCTTACCTCCTGCAAACCGTCATCACTGAGTTAAAGCCAAAGCCTGGCCACTTGACATTTACGTGTTGTCTATAGTAGTGTTTTCTGGAATGACTTTTGATCTCACTAGGTCCAGCTTTTTTTCATCTCTGCCCCATGGAGGATGTTGCTGCCTTTCCATCACTGTGCCATCACTTCAAGCAGAGCCAGATTTGACTCTGAAACTATGAACTGCTTTGGACCTGCCTGACTGTGCAGTCACTCCGGTGTGTCTGCAGTCAATGTCCGGGGAGGACTTTTTTTGTGGGTTTTGTGCTGCAGGTACCTGTGATGGACTCAAGCCTAGGAAGGGTGTCCTGTAGGCCCTGGGAGACCTCAGCGTGCCCACTCGGACTAGCCTGGCACGTTCCCAGGCTGATGGAGAGGCACTGGTGTTTTAAGGGCACCATCTACTGGCTAACGGGAGCAAAGTAAGGCATTGGTTTGCTAAAAGAGTCCCTCTGTTCACCTCAGTGAGTGCTGGCAACATCGTAATCAACAGGCAAAGACTGGAGAGCAAATAGGGAAAACTGATGGGACACTGGATACGGATTTTAAATAAAGCCAACCTTAAACTGACAACCTTGAGTCTCGTCAGAAGAGTTAAGTATCATCAGAAGTATTTTGTGGCTTTGAAAAGCCCATTATAGTTTAGTTGCCATTATCTTTCTAGGAAACTGTGAGTCACAGTTCTGGTCATATTCGCATCATTTTGTGGGATTTCTTAGCTTGGTTGGTGTTGTCCCTAGAAAACAGCATTTTTTAAGAAAGCAAAGAATTGCAAACGTTGCTGTGTGCAGTTGTAATATGCTTTCCTCCCTGTGTGCCCATCAGTGCTTTTCCCCATTTTATAGCTTATTTTAGCTATAGAAAATATTATGTCATGGGTGGTAATTTTTCTCCTTGATAACTCTTTTCTTTTTTCAGCTGTAGTTTAGTATTGTGAGAATCCCAAAAAGCCATTTATGATCTTGACTAACGGCGTACCAGCTGGGTCACAGAAATGTTGAGAGCTATGCCAGTATGAATCTGAGGCAGAAAAAATAGGATTTGTACACGGTTGTTTTTATCCTAGGTGATGTCTATACGTGGTTCCAAATGCCAGAGGATTCCTTTCCACATATCCTTAAATTTAATTTATTTTGCTATTAAAATGAGCCTTTGGACTTCCAAGCTTCCTAGTACATTTCCTTATATATATGATGTAATCTTACTTTTTCTTATTGTACTCATTAATGCAAATAGGAAAAATGACATTTATTTAGGAATTGGAAAAAAGTTCAATATAAAATGGAATTTGTAAGGATGACTGTGATCATATATTGCTATGTACTATTAAAGGCCAGTGCTTGAATGTTGAACAGTTATCTGATTCAGTTATTAGGTGGTACAAGACACTGCTTGCAGGTGTCTGTGGTGTGCCCTCCTGACTCTGAAAGTCAAACCGAACCAGACAAACATGCAAAGTAATGTATTAAAAAAGGCATTAAAAAAGTATTATGTATGTATATGTACATATCCAACTGCTGTTACTGTGAACAGTCTTCTGTCTGGTCTGTGCCTGAGAATTACAGTTATAAATCTTAATGTAACATTTCAATTTAAATGCTTTTTATTTCTATTTTATTCTTTCAGTTGCAAATGAGACCGGTGACAAAAATGCACGACCACTCTCACGATTTGCCCGTAAGTAAACTTTTTTATTTTATCTAGCTGATTTATGTGTCTACTGTAGAATTAAACACATTTAATAAGTCTTTAAATCTCATACTCTGTCTGCCCTGTTATTACAATTCATGTGCAGTACGACACTGAGGAACCATAGTATTTAGTCGGAAAAATCACTTACACAAATTCAGTCTTACTGAACAGGGTCAATGCAAATTTAAAAGAATGGAAAGGTTTGTGCCCTCACTAGTGTTTCAATCATAAAAGGTTATAACAGTATAAGCGTCACAAAGCCAGCTTAAGTTGACTACAGTGCCTACAAAGCCTTAGAAATAGCTTACAAAAAATGTCATTCATCCTTACTGATAGCTTCTCCATCACCTTTTGCTTCACGCTGCAAGGTTAGGAGCTAAAGGTATGGCTTTGGATTGGAAATAAGCGCCTTATATTTGAACAAAACCCCCCTTCTCATCATTAAAAGGGAGCTATTTCCCATCATCACGGGCGGTGCAGACTCGAACATCCGAATAATTCCTTTCTGTCTGCTGCAATGTTTTACACAGTCACAGGATGGCACTCTGAGCATGCCGTACCTCCCGTAGGTAGCTGAGGTGTACAATGGGGAAGGAACGTCCGTGGCTGTGAAATCTGTTGCTTGTGGTGACTTACTGGGTGATGGAGCGGATTGAACAGGACTGAGAGAAAATTGTACTGGCATTCCTTATTCTTAATTTAGGGTTTATTTTCCTTTATATTCTAGACAGTAAAGCTTAAAAGGGATGTATTCATCAGTCCTGCATGGCTCAACCCTGAAAATGCATATGGCAAAAGAAATCAGAGGAAAGAAATGTAAATGCAACCATTTTCAAGTTCTTTATCATGCTGCTTTCTGTCCATTGTGGTTCGTGAATACTATGTACAGAATTGGAAGATTTAGCCCAAGTACTGTTTATTCATGGATATTTGGGTTACAAGGACTTCATGTTGCAATACTGCTTGACAGTTAGGTCAAGGATAATGTCATGCCATTTGGAACTGAGCTGGCATTTCAGTTTCAATTCTGACACTCATAAGGACTTGATTTTTGTTGAATGTGTACAAGATGGAGTTCTGAGACCCAGGAACAACTTGCTTCAGTCTTCGCTCTCAACCTGGCAGCCATGCCTTATTTGCAGAGTTAGAGCTGACTGGGATTACATGGAAGAGAACAGACTGGCAGATAGCTATCAGTGGAATGACAGCGCAGGATACCCCCTTATAAGGCTTCATAGTGTGACCTAGTGCTGCATGGAATTAAATGTGGAGGTGAGATCAAGGCCACAGGCTACTTGACAGTAACAGAAATACAATACAGAGAGGGACACTTAGATAAGCCTGGTTGGGAAAAAGTCACAGAGGCACAATATAGGGACGAAAGGAAATGATTCAAGGTGTAAACCAGACCTCGCTGTTAGGAGTTAAATTTAGTGATCTGGGAGTCAGGTTGAGGATTTAGTGATCCAGATAGCTTCTCTAGGGTATTGTTAATATCATTGATAAGGTGGCAGCTTGGTAGGAATGGGTAGAAAAATTTGAACGTAAGCTGTGTTATGAAAAGGAAGGAAATGTCTGAAGTGTGTGCTGTGCTAATGTGAGTTAAATAGATGCTGTCCAAATTTGTGCTTAGGGTCACAACTTAGGGTCAGGACGGCCCCTTAGATCTATAACAGATTATCTCTGTTAACCCCCCCACCCTCCCCAAAGGGGAAGCGAAGGGGAGTAAGGGAGAGATACTGAGTGACTACAAAAGGATACAAGAACAGCTTTAATGAAAATGAAAATAATAATAATAAAAACAGAATATGTACAAATATATACAAAACCAGTATTGAACCCAACCCCCAATGGTAATTACATCACTGTCACCACTGATGCTGTGGAGCAGGCACCAGGGGGTCCTAGACTGGGCCCCGCAGCAGACGGGAGCTGTGTTCAGGAGCTGGATTCTGGTACTGGATTCAGGAACACACCGATTTGGATCGAAGGCAGAATGGAGACCTCCTTGGATGCTCCAAGGAAGGAAGTGAAAGAGCACCTGAGCCAAGCCAAGCAAAGCTGGCAAAGCGGTCTAAGAGGGGAGGGGAGCCCAGGAGCCCCCAGAGAGAGGGCGAGCGAGCTAGTGAGCGAGCAAGCTACAGACTCTCCAGATCCCTCAGCTTTATACCGAATATGACATATATGGGATGGAATCCCTCGCTGGTCAGTTTGGGGTCACCTGCTCTGTCCGCTCCTCCCCTCAGATGCGGCCTTTCACTTTCCTGCACCCCCCAACGTGGTGCACAAGATCCAGCAGTGGCCTTGGTCTGCACACCAATCCTTGGTAGTAACTCTAAACACGGGGCGTTATCACTGCCAGCAGCAGACACTGCCTGTGAGAACAGGCTGCTGACTTCAGACAGTGCAGTGAGTTAGAAGAACTGAGCTGAAAAGTAAAATCACTGAACAGAACCAGCTCTGTTCTCACCCAAACCAGTACAGCCTACTATACCATGCCATGTTTCATTGAACAAAGTGAAGCAAAGATCAAACATTCAAAAACTTCCTGACTGAATGGCAGAAGAAGCTGCAGCATTTGAGAACAAGGATTCAAGCAGTAACTGGTCACAGAGCATTATTGTTATTATGCTTGTGTCTGAGTCACAAACCACAGACTGGGTATCTTCTTGGATCATGCATTTCAAGTTCACTCAAAGGATTAATTCAAAGGTAATTATTAATTTCACAACACAGAACAGATTTCCATTGCTCTATAACAGCTGCCCCTTTGAGGTCAACAGTAAAACCTTCAGAGATTTCAGTGAGATCACAGCTGGGCTGCCATTGAACACTTAACACACAAACCCATTTTGCATGACCTTATTTAACTGATTTAACTTTCTGTACACACAACCCAACACAAGATAACCTACAGAAATCCAGATGAGCCTTGCGCATCCTGAGTGTCGTCCGCAGCTCTCTGGAGCATGTAGTTGTTTTTCCATTATTTCAGGAGCAAAGAAAAGGGAAGGACTGCTGGCATTGTTAAGTGAGGCAGTTGGAATGATAGTTGTGTGGTTATCAGTACTCCAGGCAATCAGACTTGCAGCGTAATGATATTTTCAGGCCATATGAAAGTATTTGAACATCTACCCACAGATTTTTTAAGCAGAGTTCTGCTTTTTAAATTACAACACCTAAACCTATTTTGCTTTTGCCTCTAGCTCAGCTATAATCATCTTTGACAGGGTACAATAAAATGAGGGAGCGGCATTTTTGCAAACATTTACACTTACAAGGAATTGAAATTAAAATTGAGTTAAGTGTTACTCATTCTAATGCTAGGGCTCCCCAGTCTCCTGTACTCTTCAATGTCAAATTTCAGTACATTTAGGAGGCTTTGAATTTAAGAAGTTGCTACTCTCTTTATCAACAGTTAACGTGCCTGGTATCTCACTATGTTATCTTGCTACAGGTACCACTGTGCCATCAGTCTTTGTGGGGATTTAAGTTCATCAGGCTTTCAGCGTTTTGGGCAGCCAGAAGGTCCTGGCTGGTGGCTGCTTAGGCAGATCCATTAACTAAACCAGCTACTTGCTGAATGCCTTTCACCTGAGCATGGCTGTGGGCAGGCTGAATGCTGATTAGGAGAGGTGGCTGTGGCATTTCAGTGTTGTAGTGAAGTTGGTTAATTCATGGCAGTTAGTTGATGTGCTGCTGTTAATCGTCAGAGGAACCAAGTAGATCTGGATCTACAGCCTAGATCTAATCACTGGGAAAAGCTGTATGGGATCGATATCCAAGCTGGAGGAAAAGGTATAGGTCTATGTGCAGAAAGCATAGGGAAAAACATATATACTGAAATATGCACTGTGGGTTTTATTACGTTTGGTTGTGGGTTTTGTTTGTTTGTTTGTTTAAGATAAAAATAACAAAAGTTTGATTTGAGTGATTCTTTGGCTTTCGATGGCAGTTAGTTAACCTGTCACTGTTGGCTTTATGTCGCAGAGCAAACAACAAGCCACTTGTATCTAGTAAGTGCAGAAAAAGCCTCGTATGTCTTTTTCCTGGGCCATAGAAATATCCCCTTTATCAGAATTATTTATTTTCATTTTGGTTATTGATAAAATGCCCATAGAGAATGACTACTGGCAGAGCTTGTATGTCTTATTACTTTGAAATCCAGTAAGATTAATGCTTTCTGCACCTCTGTTGTGGGAAGTCTCTTAACTGAAATAACTGCTCTTCTTGGGATCTGCTAACTCACCTCAGTATATCCTATAACACGTCAAAGTTAGAATGGGACACAGGTGGTTGCTGTGGGAGTATCACTGGGATTTTCAGAAGCGCCTAATTTAGAATCCATTTGGAAGATTTTGAAAATATGAAACACTTAAACTTTATGAAATGTATGTAAGTCATGTGTTTTCTTTTTCAGAGGAGGCCTAACTGAGGGTTGCTAATTGTACTTTGTCGGTGTAACTAGACTTAAAAATAAGGATAGGTTCTCTGAATGACAAGCAAAGGCAACTCTTGATATTTCTAAATAAATGTAAGATCATCTATAGAAATATTTTGGTATTTGAATGTCTACTGAGAAAAGTTGAAGTTTCAACAGAATACTGATCCTTCAGTGATATCTTTAATTTGTAATTTAACCACCATTAACTTTACTCTAAAAAAGACAATGATTAAAATAGTATTGATTTGGTACTTTGTGGTTTTTTTTTGTTATTATTTGGTTTAAAATGCTGCAACATCAGTACATGTTAAGCTATTATCTAGTTATAATGTGGAGAGGATGGTTTTTATTGACACATGAAAACTCCACGTTCTGTAATCAAGATTTTTATGGGAAGCATTATAGACTTGGTTTTGGAATAACCTGGACATTAGTGCTTATTTCCACTTTGAGCTTTACTTCAGGATTTCAGGCTTAATCCCAAACTGTGGCAATCCAAAAGTGTAACAGATGTGTTTGGTTTTTTTTTTTTTCAGACTGCTGAGAGACAGGACAATAGGACTATGAATTTATTTTCCTTCTCTCTCTGTTTTTGTAGGGTCTAAGTCACAGAACTGCCTGTGGAACACCATTATTGGTGGGCTGACTGGCAACCTCAAGGAAAGACCAAAGCCAACCATCATCAGTGATCCTAGACCTCCTGAAGAAATCCTTGCAGATGAACTACCACCAGTGGACAGTCCTGAGGCATTGGTGAAAACATCTTTCAGGTCTGATGGATATGAGTTTACTTTGTTTATCCTTGAGAGGATGTCCTTTTAAGATTAAGTCAGTAGTGTGAGTTTGGTGAGAACAATTGATAGTGAAGGATTCAGTGATGCTGTGTGTCTTTGTACTGAACAAGGGTGAAAGAAGAGTTCCATAAAGAATACTGACAGGACTTGTCTTTCACTTCTCAGACCTCATTAGCCTTCTTAAAAGATTATGGGCTAGGCAGATAGAAATACTGTAAATAGTCAAAATGGTTGACTGAGTCAGCTCACTATATGAAAATGCCTTTGAAGGTTGGTATTGTTTCATTTGAGAGTGGTTTAGTGATGAAGGTGTGCACCTTAGGTCAGATGATTTGCTTTTTTGATGCAAGAGGGAGCTAAACCTTTTCCTCTTGAGCTAATGTCTTGAGAACTGTCTAGCATTAATTTATTTTGTCAAGGAGAAGGATTCTGGCCAGGGGCTTGCAAGCGAGTGATTGCTGCTGTTGTAAAAGTCTGTGATGAATTTTCCTCTTTTTTATTTAATCATGTGGATGTACAGTTGTCAGATGTTTCTTGGAGGCAAGTTTTCTGAAAATAATTTTCTCAAAATGAGGTAAAATAGAGAAG
Source organism: Chloroceryle amazona (assembly GCA_027560015.1). Taxonomy (NCBI): domain Eukaryota; kingdom Metazoa; phylum Chordata; class Aves; order Coraciiformes; family Cerylidae; genus Chloroceryle; species Chloroceryle amazona. Next base: position 13,663 of record JANHFX010025330.1, read on the forward strand.
CTGTGTGCATGCAGTGGATCTTTGACCAAAATGTGAAAATTGATGTGCCCACAAAAAGTGAAGAGAGTGGCAGAATTGATTTTTCCATGTGTTTCTTGAACTTTTTGTTGTTGTTGAAAAACTGCTCTACTTTTCTTTTAGAAAAAATGCTCCTGTGTGCAAGCGTAAAATGTTTTCTGCTTTGGATAAATGTCTCTGACTACATTTTGATTATACCTCAGTCTGTCGATCTTATTTCAGTCTTCATATAATCATTACTTTGAAGGCACTTATTTAAGTCACTATATTGGGTAGCAGTTTCACAGATCTTCTTTAAATTGCTTGACATTTAAAAATGTATTATCATAAAGTGAGTTTCTGTCAGTCTATATAAATAAATCCTGTAATTCCATAGCACTTTTTTGTTCTCTAATATTTCAATTGAAATGATTCAAGACAAGTGTTTCTGAACCTGGATCCTCCTTTTATGATGACCTGAGGTATTTAATGGCTTTTAAATATTTTGTGTCTCCGACAGTTAAAATCTATACTTTCAAGAGATCTAGCTCTTTTTCAGCTTTCCCTTTTTATAAGAAATTCTGGGTAGCAGCAACTCTTTACCTTGCCTTCGAGATAATTTCGGCCATTTTATATCACAACATAACGTCACAGAGTTGCGAATGGTATGATTCAATTATGTGAGTAGGGGTGACTCTTGGAAGAAGTGAGCTTGTATATAGCATAGTAAGGACCAATGAGTTGGAAAATGTAATTTAGCAAAATAGTTTTGCTAATGCAGTTTAAATGGCTTTATAAACATTACAGAACCTTTGTATTTCATCAGTATAGTAATTACTGTACAATGTGGCATGTTGGGGGGCTTTTACAGATGGAAATATAAACAAATTGTTGTTACAAAGTCATTTATAACTATGTAGTTTTATACAGAAAGGAAGCCCATGCATATTGAAGAGCTATTCAGAGGAGCGGAAGATAAGTCAGTACATTGCAATTACTGTCTAAAGACATGAGCAAATAATGACACTGTGGTGTTTTTATTCCGTTTGGGATCTTGTTGGTATTATGGTGCTAATTGGAGCTCAGGAGGCAGTAGCATCTTCCGTACAATGGGTCACATGTTTGGTTCATCAGAGTGTTCTGTGGGTTGTGGACATCAGGTTCTTCCTTGTTAAGAGTTTGACTGGTGTATCCAAGTGCCAGTGATCTCCTGGCAAGCATGGGCTTTCCTGCTTTCTTGTTCACTAGACACTAGTGGAAGATCTTGCTCTACCCTGGTGCTTTTTGGGGCATGAAGTGTGCACTTTAGGCTGTCCAGTCCAGCATGTCTTAGGAATCTGGTGGTTGAATCTCAGGGGTTGCGTGGGGCAATGTTAAAGCTTGTATGAACTGATTTAACAGAGAGAAGAACCAGACCTTGTTTTGATCATGACTGCTATAAAATGTAAAATGCAGTGACTCCCTTACTACTTATTCCCTGCTGTTAGAGCAGTGTATGGCAATACTATCCCTTTCATGCATAGTTAAAAAGAAAATGTGTCTCCAGTGTCAAATGAGTCACACTTCCTTGTGATTGCGTATCTTTTTATGTGAATACATATAAGCACCGTGAAATCCCAGTTGCCACGTCCTGTGTTAGATCTTGTTTTCTACTATGCAGTACTTATTGTTCTGTAGCTTGGAAAATTAGGAAGAGATCTATATTTGCTTTTGTTCAACATCTTGATATGGGCTTGAAAAACATTTAAATGTAAAAGGAGGAATGTGGTTATTTCCATCATTTCAGTATTTTTCCTGCAGTAGCAATCCATCTTTAAGATGTAAAGCAAAAATCAATTGAAACCAGACCTCTCTCTACACTCCAAGTAAGTGTAGTGCATGATCTCTTCGTAATTAGAAAGTGTTCTGATGGTCTTGATTTTCTTATACAATTATTTTACTGTCTCTTTTCTGAAGATACAAAGAACAAGCACAAGATTGGACTAAACATGATTTAATATTTTTCTGAAGAGACAATTGAAATAGTTTGTAGTATCTTCTCATTTGCAGTAGTGCATCGAGTGAGTAGTTAAAAGTAGTTTTTGTGTCTTGAGTAGTTATATCACTGCAGTGTTTAAAATAGGTATTTTAAAATCCATTCTCACTGGCATTTAGTCTGGTTGTAAAGGCAGGGGAGCCCCCAGTTTGAATTACATTGCAAAATACAGTGAAATATGGAGAATTATCCCTTTTTGACAAGGGAAAAAAAAATAATTAGACCCATAGAACTGATCAGCTTCTTGACCCACACTGTATGCAACAAATCTGTTCTATCCATGGTCTTGCTTTGCACAAATACACAAAGTCAAAATTCCAAGCGCTGTGATCACTGACCGCTTGGTCTGCGGGATTGAGATGATACCGCAGTGCTCCAAATACAGAAACTTCATTCACAACACCATGTGCTGCCTCGAATGTGTGGGTCAAGGTGGCATCATTTGGAATAAGGGTTATGAGCCTGCCTTCCTCCTACCTTGCCCGAGTCATAGCAAGAGACCCACTGACAGTCACATGATGGAGATGGACCTTTAGAACTCCTCCTTTACTACCTCTCATGTTTTTACACATTTTTGGACAGCACCGAAACTCAGCTGCAGCTACCTAGGCTAGTACATGATGTCTGAAAATCAGAGATGAAGGTGATGCTGTGTGGGAGAGCTGTGACCATGATTGCAGAAGAACAGAAGTGGAAGGCTAGATTTGAGGTAGAATAAAGCCCCTTCTTCTTCCACTCCCTCAGTATTTGTTCATGAATTTGTTTTTAATATGGATTTTCTTTTTTAAAAAAACACAGACAGAAATGAGAGATGATTCTCACTTGCCCTAACTTGTTAAAAAAAACAGTAGTGCACAAGGCTGGAAAGAGGAAAGATGCTTTCTCATTGTTTTTATACCCATCTACAGGAAATCCAGGTCTCACTAAAAATCAAAATCTAAGTAGTCTCTCTGGAAACTGCCCTTCTCAACATATTTCTCATTTTAGACTTATTATAAGGCACTTTACTTGCATTAATCATAAATACATCTATATTCTATTCAAACCTGTTGCTTATTCCTGTAATTTATTGATACTCATTATGATAGATAAGAAGTGAAAAGTGTCCTGTTCATTAAGGAAATGGCTTCCACATCATTTATCTCTCTTCTCTCTTCTTCTAATTGTGCCTCCCTTCTAGGCGCATTTATGCTTTGTGAGAGCTCTGCACTCATTTCTTGGGAGATTGAGATTTATGAGTCAGAGGGGGAATGATCAGAGAAGAAAGATTTATACCAGTTACTGTTCAAAGGCTGCATTCTCCCTCTGTTCATGTATATCCACATGGGTCCAAGTGGAAGGTGTTTTTTCAGGCAGTTGAAAGAGAAATGGACTTCTTTCTTTTTTTTTTTTTTTTTTGATATCACAGTCTTCTTGTGATATCAAGGACAGATGTATTATTGATGACAAGCCAAGCCAGAGGTTCTGTCTCTGTAAACATCAGACACATCAAAAGACCCAAGTTGAGAAATTCGGATGGACTGTGGGTGTCCTAACAGAGCTGTGCTTTTGAAAGGCGAGGAACGAATCCACTTCCAAGATGAGAATGAGAGTTTGATATGAAGCCCCGTGGATAAACGAAGTCCTGGTAGTAAAGAAGTCCTGCTTTGAGGACCGACTAGTGCTTGTCCCTGACCACACTGCTTTGTCTGACATATGTCACCTGAACCTTGACAATAATCTTCCAGTTTTGGCTTTTTGAGCACACAGATCACCCCCGGTCCTTGACATGGAGTACTCTGGCCCCCACCACACACAGAGGGTGGGCATGTTTTTAAACTCAAATGTGGTGTTCCTGTACAAGCATGTGAGTCTCACATGTCTGCATGGCAATCGTGGGTATATGAGGCTGTTTCAGGAGACTTGATTAGTTGCTTGTCTGACTTCTTCTTGTGGGGGACCTCAATTTACCAGACATCTGCTGGAAATATAACACAGCAGACAGGAAACAGTCTAGGAGATTCCTGGAGTGTGGGGAAGATAACTTCCTGACTCAGCTGGTAAGTGACCCACCAGGGGAGGTGCCTTGCTGGACTTGTTTACAAACAGAGGAGGTCTGCTGGATGATGTGGTTGTTGGAGACCGTCTTGGGCTTAGCAACCATGAAATAATAGAGTTCTCAATTCTTGGTCAAGTAGGGAGGGGGAGTCAGCAAAACTATTACCATGGACTTCTGAAGAGCAGACTTAAACCTGTTTAGAACACTGGTTGAGAAAATCCCTTGGGGTACAGTCCTAGAGGGCAAAGGGGTCCAGGCAGGCTGGACTTTTTTCAGGAAGGAGCTCTTAAAGGCTCAGGAGCAGGCTGCTCCCATGTGTCATAAGACAAACTGGCAGGGAAAATGACCGGCCTGGCTGAACAGGGAGCTTTTGCTGGGACTTAGGAGAAAGAGGAGAGTCTACCACCTTTGGAAGAAGGGGCAGGTTACTCAGGAAGGGTATAGGGATTTAGTTAGGTTGTGTAGAAAGAACATTAGAGGGGCAAAAGCTCAGCTAGAACTCAGCTTGGCCACCGCTGCAAGAGATAATAAGTGTTTTTACAAATACCTAAACAACAAAAAAAGAAGCAGGGAGAATCTGCACCCTTTGCTGGATGTGAGAGGGAACATTGTTACCAAGGACGAGGAAAAGGCTGTGGTACTTAATGCCTTCTTTGCCTCAGTCATACCAGTTATCCTCATGGTTTTCAGTCTCCGAAGCTGGAAGATAGGGATGGAGATCAGAATAATCCCCTCACAACCCAGGAAAGAGTAGTGAAAGACCTGCTAAGCCAACTGGACATGCATAAAGTCTATGGGGCCGGATGGGATTGACCTGAGGGTGCTGAAGGAGCTGGCGGAGGAACTTGCCAAGCCTCTCTCCATCATTTATCAGCAATCCTGGTCAACTGGGGAAGTCCCAGATG
>JANHFX010025330.1:18737-68888 GCA_027560015.1 Chloroceryle amazona
AGGAAGGAGGATCTGGGGAACTACAGGCCTGTCAGCCTGACCTCGGTTCCGGGGAAGATTATGGAACAGTTCATCTTGGGGGTGATCATGCAGCAAGTGCAGGACAACAGGGGAATTAGGCCCAGTTAACATGGGTTCATGAAGGGCAAGTCCTGTTTAACCAACCTGATCTCCTTCTACGATCAGGTGACCCAGCTAGTGGATGAGGGAAGAGCAGTGGATGTTGTCTACCTGACTTCAGTAAGGCATTTGACACTGTTTCCCACAGCATTCTGCTGGAGAAGCTGGCGGCTCATGGCTTGGACAGGCAGATTCTTAACCGGTTAGAAACTGGCTGGATGGCCAGACCCAGAGAGTGGTGGTAAATGGAGTTAAGTACAGCTGGCGACCAGTCACAAGTGGTGTCCCTCAGGGCTCAGTTTTGGAACCAGTCTTGTTTAATATATTTATTGATGACCTGGATCAGGGGATCAAATCTCAGTAAATCTGCAGATGACATGAAATGGAGTGTTGATCTGATTAAGGGTAGGAAGGCTCTGCAGAGGGATTTGGACAGGCTGGAGCGATGGTCTGAGGTCAGTGGGATGAGATTTAACAAGGCCAAGTGCCAGGTCATGCACTTTGGTCACAACAACTCCAGGCAACGCTACAGGCCTGGGGAGGAGTGGCTGGAAAGCTGCCTGGCTGAAAGGGACCTGGGAGTGCTGGTGGACAGCCAGCTGAACATGAGCCAGCAGTGTGCCTGGGTGGCCAAGAAGGCCAATGGCATCCTGGCCTGTATCAGAAACGGTGTGACCAGCAGGAGCAGGGAGGTGATCGTGCCCCTGTACTCGGCACTTGTGAGACCGCACCTTGAGTACTGTGTCCAGTTTTGGGCACCACAGTACAAAGACATTGAGGTGCTGGAGCGGGTCCAGAGAAGGGGAAAGCATGCCGTATGAGGAGAGGCTGAGGGAACCGGGGTTGTTTAGACTAGAGAAGAGGAGACTGAGACACCTTATTGCTTTCTACAACTACCTAAAAGGAGGTTGTAGTGAAGCTGGTGTTGGTCTCTTCTCCCAAATTACTAATGATAAAACGAGAGGAAATGGCCTCAAGTTGCATCAGAGGAGGTTTAGAATGGATTTTAGGAAGAAATTCTTCACTGAGAGAGTGGTTAGGCACTGAACAGACTGCCCAGGGAGGTAGTGGAGTCATCATCCTTGGAGGTGATTAAAAAATGAGTGGATATAGCACTTGAGGCTGTGGTTTAATGGATAGAGAGATGTTGGACTCGATGATCCCAGAGGTCCTTTCCAACCCTAATGATTCTACGATTGTATGACTGAAGTTGCCAGCTCAGTCTTCCTTGTGGGTTTATAGAAGAAAGTGTATATGGGAAGGGAGCTGTATGTTGGAAAATACATGAAAGATGAACTGGGTGCCTTTCACTTCCCATTGGCATATTTTTTTGCCTGGTTTCCCAAGGAAGACTGCCTGTCCTTTTCCTAAGGAAACCGGAGTATGTCTCTGTCACCTGTCCCATTAACTTCTTAAATATGCCTGAGCTTGATCAGTAGCTTAACTGGATGGCAGACATCTAAAAGGTACTTAGTTCCTACCTATTTTGTGAAAACTGATGGCATGATAAAAAGGGTCCCACTGAAGGAATGTATGGGAGAGAGAAAAATTGATGTCCAAGAGCTGTTGTCTGTCTGACCAGTGCTGACATACTCTCTGGCTAATCAGCACTTCTGTAGCTGTGAACCAGGTACCTTATGTGACCACACAGGCAGGAAGATGATATTTGAGGAGAAACCCAAGGAGAGCAGGGTGGCAGGAGACACAGCAGGTCACAGAATGTGTTGCTGTGGGGAGGGGTAGAGAAAATGTTAAGCACAAGTATGTAAGAAACCAGTCGTAGCTCGTGCTGCAGCTTTGAGTGCTATAATTGATGCTTATGGAAGGTATTATTGTCACTACTATTACCCTGTAAATCATGGCTCATCACCCTGGTGGAGTGGACCACATATCTACTCTGGTAGATTAAATGAATTATATGCCATGTCCCCCTCCCCTTCTGCCATGTGGTTACACCCAGTGTGGTCTTTCTGCGCATATGCAGACGTCCAGGGTTTCCTGATGTGAATTGTCTGTCATGGAGTGTCACCTAATGGAGAGGAGCAGCTGGGCTCGTAGCCACCTGGCATATTCCTCTAGCCTGTAGTCTGCATTTGAAGGGCTCTTGGGAGGAGGGGAGGAGATATGGGCTCTGGAACACATTTATTGTCCTGGCAGACTGTGCATGTCCTGTGGGCCACAAGTTGTTCATCCCATTATTAAATTAAGACTGTCATGGTATGTATTTCATTCCCAATGAGAAAATGGGGTACTGACTTTCTTACTCCTGGCAGTCAGGAGAGATAAAAGTCTTCAGCTAATGAATTGCTGAATCTTTATCTTGAGTTCTTTAATTTACGTAAGCAAGAGACATTAAAAAGGCACTCGCAGGAAATTCCCATACATTTTCATTTGTTTTCAAACGGCTGGCTGGTGGCAGTGAAGTGAAATGGTATGTTGTATTGTGATGTTTTCCTAAATGATGTGGTAAAATGTTCTCTAGATCCAGTACAATCAGGGACAGATGTAGTTTGGTTTTGAGACCACAAAACCTGCAAGTAAGAGTTTAAGAATATTTTGAAGTGAGGAACAACAGCAGCAATCATGAAACTGCACAAAAAAAAAATCTTAAAGTTGATGGGTAATAACGTCATCTTCACTACTTCGTCCTGCATTTCTTCTTAATGTGAAGAGCTTTGATAAAAGAAGAAAAAGGGATGCTTAGCTCCAGTTAATTGAATATGACAATCAGATCTGAAAACTGTATTTTGTCTTGGGAAAATACTGGCCATTTATGCATTGAAATACAAACTACTTGAGAATTATTTTTATTTATTTTTTTTTCTGTGAAACCAAAGAGACAATCTACCCTAAACATTTACCCAGGACACATTGGAAATCCCCATACCTGTTGCAGGTGTCACCCATCCAATGGAATAAATTGTTGATTCCAGGGAAATGCCATTAATACCAGGCTATGTGTTGCTCAGAGTCACCTGTTTGCACCCCCTGCTCCGTGTATCTCTTAAATTTTGACACTGTGTTTTCCAGTGAAGGTTTTCTCTGGTTTGCCTCCCATGCAAAATGATATTTGGTAGCTGCTGTATTTTGCTGGAGAATCTTTTGCCAGAAATTCACAGCCCAGCCTACTAGTGACTTTGCAGACATGTAGCAACATCTAGGTAAGTAAAGCTGCTGCGAACTGTCAACACCCCTTACCCACATAACTTGCTAATAGCTGTTCTTTATCTGGTTTTGGCACGTTAAGTGGACTGCTGGCAATTTCTAGAAACTATTTTATGTAATAGAAAGGTCTCATTTGGAAATTATCACACTATCCATCTGAGTACTCAGCACTCACTGATGTCAGAGCCACGGTGTCTGTAGTTTGCAGACTGGGACATTTATTTTTAGTTCCAATAATTTTTGGATCTGAATCTCCTGAAGTGTTCACAGCAAGACTGCTAAAACTATCATGTGTTAGATGGTTTCCATCTGAACTTTATAAATTGATCTAAACTATATAAATTGACTTGGGTTGTTCTGAAACGAGGCCTACAGTCTAAATTTGCTGTCAGTACTGCCCTTATTTTGGCAAAAAGCAATCTTCTGTCTTCTTTTGGTGGAAAAGCCTTCATTTTGAGGTGTGGACATTGGCTCTGGAATATGGGCTTTGGATCCCTATTTGTGCTCAGTGATTCCTTCTCTTATATATCTACCTTTGGTTGGTCTCCCCTTTCAAGTGAGCACTTAAGAGTTCCTTGTCAGAGCAAATTTTCTCTCAGCTGAGCTGAAAAAGGACCAGACCTGAAATTCTGTTTCTTTTAAATAACAGCTACTGAAGAGTGTTTATTTTAAAAGGGAAAACTCTCAGAACCTTATATTCCTTCTTCCTAAATGATTTTTGCAAGCCTCATTTACGTGAGCATTTATAGCTGCAGTTGCTAAGATGAAGATAATATTTCTATTTCCAGTACTGAGAACCTCAGTTGTCACCAATAGTATCTACTCCTGAATCAAAAAGAAGCTTGTTATCCTACCAGCTTCTTGTAGCAGTCATAATTAAGTCTGTTCTAATTTTGAACAGTGTTATTCATAATAAAGTAATATTCAAATTCATTCTGAAGGTGAGATGTTGAGAAAATTGTATTCCTCTTATGGCACTGTACCTCCTTTTGAGGGCTTCTTCACCTCCTAAATTGTCTGAAAGTTGCTCATAATATAATTACCCACAGTGTAAGCAGTACTTTAAAACAATTATAGAGTGTGGTGGTGTAAATTGGCATAAAACTCTGTTGACTTCCATGAAGTTCTGATGATATACTGGAGCTAAGTATGTGGCTTTTGATATTTTGAAACACTGCTCATACACTGAAATTTCCATATTTGTTGATGAATGTTATAAATCTGATAAACTCGCAGAGTGTTTTTGCTGACTCATGAGCGATGCTGTTGCATAATGTTAGTCAAAGTGGCCTGGGCTAGATACAGCAAATTCCCATTTGAGGAATGCCCACTGACTTTCACAAGAGCTCTGTGAAGCTTGCAGCCTTTGAATTGGCGCAGCCTTAAACCATTCACCTTTTTTTCTCCACTGTTTTAATGCTGATTCTAGTGTAGCCGTGACACTTTCTGAGCATTTGAGGATGATGTTGGCAAGCCATGACCTGGCTTGTAGGTTTTCTTTGTGTTGCTTGGGCTTTACATATTTGCTTATTGCATTGGTTCTCAGAAAAAAAACCAAAACAACTTATCACCTTTTCACTTTATAATTCATTCTATAATATAAATAATTGTGTTATCCAGACATATTGATTTTACAAATACTCTTTTTTTTTTCCCCCAGCATGGCTGGGTTATATACAATTATGATTTACGCTGTTTAATATAAATGACCTGGATGATCAGGTACTCTCAGCAAGTTTGTAGATGGAAAAAAAACAAACCACAAAAACAACAAACCAGCAAATACAAGGACTGGTTGGTAGACTAGATGGGTATGCTGTCCTCCAGAGAGAACTGGGATGACAGAAATCTTGTGCAGTTCAGCAAGGGGGAGTACAAAAGTCCTAAACCATGGTGGAAAACAACCCCATACACCAGTAAATGCTGGGAGCTGACTGACTGGAAAACAGCTTTACTGAAAAGAACCTTGGGGTGAAAAGAACCTGGTGGACAACAGCTTAGACCATGAGCCATCAATGTGGCCTTGCAGCAGAGAGGATCGATAGCGTCCTGGGTGGCAACAGGAGGAACATCACCAGCAGGTGAAGCTTCCCCTCTGCTCAGAACTGATGAGGCCACATGTGGAGTGCTGGGTCCTGTTCTGGATTCCCTAGTACAAGAGAAACAGGGGCATACTGGAAAGAGTCCAGCAAAGGACCGTGAAGATGGTTAAGAGACTGGAGCATGTGACATAGAAGGGGAGGCCAGGAAAGCTAGGGCTGTTCAACCTGGAGGAGAGGTCTTGGAGGGACCTTATCAATATAAACACGTATTGGAATGGCACACACAAAGTAAAGCCAGAATCTTCTCAGATGTGCCCAGTGACAGGACAAGAGGGAGAGGGTAAAGACTGAAATACAGGAAATGCCATTCAAGTATAAGAAAAAGCTTAGGCCTTTTCCCTCTCCCTCCCTCTCCGTTGTTTACTTGATAAGGGTGGTTGGACACTGGCCCACATTGTCCGGAGAAGTTGTGGAGTCTCCATTGTTGGAGATACTCAAAGCATGACTGGACACAGCCCAGAGTAACCTGTCATAGCTGGCACTGCTTTGAGCAATGGGGTTGGACTGGATGATCTCCAGAGACCCTCTCCAGCATAAGCATTTCTGGGATTCTGTGTTGGGAACGATGAAGCTGAATTATCACCCCGTGAGTAAAATCCTACTGCCTGATCTGCATTGCGGATTCATTCTCTGCACTGCAGTTTTTTGTTGCATCATCTGCACACATTTGCTGCATGGAACTCCCTCTGATGTCAGTGTGAAGTAGAGGTCTGCAGTGCAGATTCACGTCTGGAGAGTTTCCCCATCTGTGTTTGAGGCAAACTAGAATAACATATTTTAACTTTTCTTCCTATGTAAACTGAGCATTTTGTGAATTGAGTCTTCCATCGAGAAGTTTATTAACATGCAAGCTTCATCTCCCAGTCATCAAAAGAAAGTGGCACTGAGTTCACAGCTCATCTAGATGACGGGAAAGAAGAAACGCGTGTAACGAGATACTAATACAGATCCTCAAATGCAATTTAAATTTGTCTGAACAAGTTTCCTCCAAGAAGGGAGGGGAAGTGAAAATGACAGAGGCAACTTCCATAAAAAATTGGTAAAAACGTTTTCATCAGTTCATCACGAGTTGGGTAGTGCTCTTAGTGAGGTTATCTGGGTTTTAGAAACCATTAGTTCATTTCCAGTGGCAGCCAAACACTTTGATCTGTCTTGAGTCGAAGCCTGATACTGGTTGTTGCTTTGGCAGAAGCATTTCTGAGGGTCCTGCTGAGCTTCCTCTTAAGTCTTAAAAAATACTGCTTAAATATTTATCTTCACAGAGATACTAAAAAAGGTGTCATCTTTTTTAACCAGTACTCCTTACTAATGTTGATTGCAAAAGAGAACTTGGCCTCAAATGCTACATGGAAAATTTTCTGCTGTATTTCCTCCGGAGACAAAGGAAGTAATAGAAGGGCAAATAAGCCTATTCTCTCACTAACCTTTCAATTGTTGAATTTGTCTGTCTATTGATGTGCAAAATGCGATTATAATTTGTTTTTTTGTCTTGTCATAAGTAAACTCATCTTGATTACACTCATCTCTTCCCAGACACTGTTGAGAACTATCTGTTAAATACTTTCAGTAGCTGCCTTAAAAAAAAATTCTGGTTTGCTTTGGTTTTCTTTTGTTTGCCCAGGCCTTGTCTCAGATGCAAGACCAGATTCTCTGCCAGTTTTATCCATGCAGTTTATTAGAGCACCTGACTTCAGCAGAGCTGTACCAGTACATGCCTAAGGCAAGTAAGATGTCACAAGACAAATGACATTAGCTAAATGGAAACTGAGATGGAAGGGTAATCAATCAACCAGTTCTCTTCTGTCTGTCTTCGTACTTCTGTGGGAATTTCAGCGAATCTGGTAATACAAAGCACCAAAAGCTAACTTTGCTCAAAATTTCAGCCAGGTGAATGATGACCATTTCTGCTTTTTTTTTTTTTTTTTTTTGGAACAAGATATATTTTCTGGGGAGAGGATAAAACAGACAGGCTTGTTTTGTGACCACATTGAGATAACCACAGGCTTTGTCACACTGAGACAAAATGATGTCTTTTAAGGGCTATATATGTCCAATTTTCAGAGTATTCCCCCATGGTTGTAGCTCTAGCTAGCAACTGCCTCCCTGTTCTCGCCGTTTGGTATCCCCAGTGCCAAAAGGCTGAGCGCTGCGAGGGATACTTGCTATGGTCTGCCTGGTTCTGGTGATCATTTGTGCCATATCTGACTTCTCTGTAACCATGTGGGTCCCAGGACCGCCACAGTTACCTTTCTAAGTGTCTCTGCCCAGTGTCCTCCTTGGCTGTTCTCTAATGACCATGAAGGGTTTATTTTTCACTATGGTGATCCTAGCAAGACCGGAAGGGCCCGAGGGGTGCAGCTGTTCTGTAAGGGACTTAGGACAGCCAGAGCTGCAGCTAAGAGATGTGAGGTGACCTTCTGGTGGTCATGGGTGGCCAGCTGGTTCATATGCAGGGGTCTAGCTTCTTAGCCAGTTTTATGTTGTGTGTGGGTTTTGTGTTGTTTGTGGTGGGTTTTTTTGCATTTCTTACTGGACCAAGGCCTGTCACCTCACACTGCTTCTGGCAGAGTGACACCATCTTCTGGATTTGCAGCACTAGGCTGTGGGCTAAATGGGCTGGCAGAAAGTTTGGAGTAGCACCAGGACTTGGATAGGCCACCCAGTCCAGAAGGAGAAGGTAGTAATCATCCTCTACACCAAAGTCACATTACCCTAGCTTGTTCCTAGCTTGGCACCATCCTGTTCTTGTAGCCACTATCAATGTCAGAGTTGTTGGAGCATGCAGGTGTGTGAAACTACAGCCATCTGGCTTCTCCTCAGCATAGCAATAAAATTAACAGTTGCTTTCTGACAGAAAGCCATATTTCGCTGAGCTGGGAATGTCCATGGATCCCTGATGGGTAGCATCTACTGGAGGATGGTGTCCGCTTGTGTGGCGCTTGTTATTTTCCTGGGATGGCTGCCATGAACATTTCATTTATGCTAGTATCTCTGATATAGTCCAAACTTTTGGCACGTTTTGGGGCTTTTGTCTGGACCAGACTTGTAAGCAGTCAAGTCCTGGGTGTGAGTTTAGTCTTGTGAAGCCCAGTGGCAGCTACCTGATCATAAACATCTTTGTTTGGTGTCTGTGCTGGGATGACATTGTGACTGGTTACTGTGTGATATTGTTGCATCTGAGTCACGCTGGCTATGGCATTATGCTGACCTGACCATGGAAATATGGTGGTTTGGGCTCTGGCTCTTCTCCCAGTGTCCATTGACTAGGGATGCTTCAGGTGGCTTCAATCCAGAAGATGTATCCAAACTACATAGGAGTGCAGACTAGAAAACGCATTAAAAGCCAAGTATTTTCAAAGCATTGCTTTGCTGCAGCCTGCCCAGGGTGGACACCTGGCCAGCTTTGCCTGCAAAGTGGCTTTGACAAGATAGGCTTGTAGTGAAAGGATGAGGGGTAATGGCCTCAGGCTGGAAGACGGTAGATTTAGATTAGAAATTAGGAAGAATTTCTTCACTATGAGGATGGTTGGACACTGGAACAGGTTGCCCAGGGAAGCTGTGGATGCTCCATCCCTCAATGTGTTCAAGACCAGGTTGGATGGGGCTTTGAGCAACTTGGTCTAGTGGGAGGTGTCCCTGCCCACGGCAAGGGGTTTGGAACTAGATGATCTTTAAGGTCCCTTCCAACCCAAACCATTCTGTGTTTCTAAGATACTCTGAATATAAGCAATGGAGAGGTTAGAGAAGCTCATTCAGTTAATTTTATATACATTTCCTGAAATGTCATCTTCTTTGGCTTTACTCTTCTTGGTCATATATTCTTAAAATAAAACTCTTATTTAAGAAAAAACCCAAAAATATTCTGGCTCTGTAGTTTCCAGGCAGCATGGACTCTAAAATGAAATAACCCAATTATATATTTAGTAGCATGCAAGTAAATGTCTTGTAGCTAAACTTAATATGAAGGTACATCTAATTGAAAGTAGTATGTTAACACCAAGGATGATGCTGTACTTGTTTCCCATTTTATGAGGCAGAAAATAAATGAAATGTTAAATGAAATTGCAATGAAAACCATTATTTTGGTGTTTCCAAGGAAGAAAGTAAATACTGGAAATGTCTTAGATGATTTTGGAATATATTCTATAATGGATGCTCTTTCAACTTGAAAACATTTTCATCAGGATTTTTTGATGCCTCTAAAATAACCAAAAAACCCCCAAACAATAATGTAGGAGACTAGCAATATTAGATGAAAAATGGCCAATTAAATCAATCTCACTGTTAAAAGACAATATGAAAATGCACACTGCAAACAAAGCAGCATGAAAAAAATGCATAGCGGAATGATTCTGCATGATTGTCAGAATAATTTACTTTGTGTTCTTTATATCCCTGTTTAGTGGTTTGTCAGAATTGAACAGTTACATAAGGAACCAGCTTTGCAAAGGACCTTCCTTACAACCCTCTCCTTGGGATAATTAGTTCGTGACAGCAAAAATGGGAAAGCCATAGAAAGAAAAATGAGGAATGAGAGTGGATGGATGGTAGTCTTTATGTAGGTAGGGAGAGTCCTGGCTTTTCATGAATGTCAGACCAGAATCCTGCTCAGAGGTGCTGGTAGTCCTCCAGGGTGACTCACCCCTGGATTGTTTCCCCTCTTCGAGTGCTCTCTCTGTAAGAAGTCTGAAAAAGGTGGCATGTCAAATGCAGAAAGTTGGCTTCAAATGTTTTGTTGCTGTTGTTACCGTTTCAATACGAGTAGTTCGTGCTGCTACCGGAGAATCACCATGAAGCCAGAGCCAGGGTAGTGTCCCAGGTAGGAGGCAGCGCATTCCTGTATCTCTGTGTTGGCTCCTTAATGCGGGAGTGCGGCTGCCACCCTGCTGTGAGCACAGAGGCGGCTGATTTTGACACTGAAGGTCATGCCCAGCTCCTCTTTCATGTGCCACAGGTGTGTGGTTAGCCAATGAGCGTAGCTACACATTATGTATATATACAGCTGGAGAGAAGAAGGCTTTTGCCGCAGCTCTACAAAAGCTGTGGACAAGAGGACCCAATGGCAGAGGAGTGGTAGCTCTGATAATACAGACCTCTATGCAGTGTCTACTTTTAGTGTTTATCTGACCACTAAGTAACTGGAAGTGTAGTCGAAAGACTGATAAAAACCTAAAAAACATGCACTGTGACCATTAGTTTCAAGTAACCATGGGGATAAGGATCTCGGAGGTCTGTTTTTGTTTTCCTGTTGTTCAGCTGAAGAGTGAAATCAGAAAGAGCTTGTAAGTGAGAATCAAATGGACTCTGAGCCTGTAGATGAAAAATACAGAGACTCTGACCTTGTCTAGCTGAAAAAATGGCAATGATTTAGAGAACAGTTTATTAACTTAGTACTTGCATCTGTTTAATGGAGTTCAGTAAGTGATGTGTGCAGCATTCCCTTCCTAGCAGACCTGTGTGGAGGAAGGTGTTACCATGCCAGTTCGGGCACTCATGCAGTGGCAGGAAGTCACAGACACAATGTCTGTCCTTTTCTTCCTTCTCTTCCCGTGGATGAACATCTGAAGTAAGGCAGAAGGGGCATCTTTCCACAGTGTCGTTCTCTGTGTTTCCCTTTCTTCAGCATCTTTCTGTTGCACTTCAGTTTTGTGCAAAAGTGATGGCTTGTGGCTGATGGTCGTTCTCATTTGGTCCTTATCACTGCAGGAGCAGGATTACTGTGGTCGCTTTACTCAACGCTTCAGGCCATCAAACGGAGTTTGTGCTTGCAGATTCAGTATGTGCTTGCAGATTCACAGTTGTCATTGCTTCCATTTGCCCCAGTTCTTTTTATTTAAAGTTCCTGGCACAGGACACAGCCCTCACTATACTTTAAGTAATCTTCTCTGAACCCTTACCAAAATTTGTTATGGTTATTATTCAAGAAATCAAAGAAAGGGTCAACGAACAGTACTGAGACAGAAAGAATTAAGTCCTGTCAGTGTATATTTAATGGATGGCATTTTTTAAAATTCAGAATTAAATACCCCCAACCTTTTCTTATTTCAGCTCTTGGAAATAGTTCTGCTGCAGCCGAAACAATTTAAATTTATTGTTCTCAAGCAAGAGAGGAGCTGTTTTAGTGGGAGAATTGTGTGGGGTGGTGTTACACATCCAGCCTCCAGCTCACCTTCCCCTTAATTCAAATGCCAGGATCTGTGATCACTCGTGAAACACCAACACAGGCAGACTTGCTGCTTACATTTTTGTGGCACTTGCGAGATGCCTACTGCTCTGTATTAATCTAATATTTTTTGCCACTAGTATGAGATTACTGCTGAGCTGATTCATCCTTGTGGAGAGTGAAGTCAGATGTGTAAAAAGTTAATTATTTGGCATGTGCTTGACTGACTACACTGACTTTTTCTGATGTCAAATTCAGAGTGTTTGGCCTTGGATGCAGTTCAAGCTGCAAATGAAGGCTGTGGTCAACAGTATTCTGGACAGTGGAGCTTTTTGTCTCTATGGAAAATGGAAATAATTTTGGCTTTCAAGATGTTTCTGCATTTTAATGGATGTGCAAACATAACTCAGATAAAACCTGTGATTGACTTCTAGACAATATCAAAGGGAAGTTTAACAGAAAATGGTCCAGATTCATGCAAATGTTTGGACCAGGTAGCACAATTTTTTAAAATAAACTTCAAGAAATCTTACTGGTTTCTTTCAAGTTTTTCAGTTCCTGCAACACAGAGTTTCCATAGTCATCCTGAGAGCTTTCAAGCATAGGATGCTCAGCTAAGAAATATTAATTGAGGAGTGAGGTATTCTTGGAGTCTGCTGTGAATAGACATGTACTAATAAGCGGATCCAGGAGAATTTACTATTATAAAAGGATTTTTTTTTAAAAAAAATAACATATATATATATATAGAAGAGGCACAGGAGGGGAAAATATTCCTTAGATGAATCATTCTGATTTAGATAAATGGCTCTCATTCCACCTACCAAAATGCATAGTATGCGGATTAAACATTCAGAATGAGTAGCTGCAAAGTAATGGGAAAAACCTGAGATCCACTCGCTGCATCATTTCTACCTCTTAATGAACAGTAAATGGTGCAGCAGCTTTGCCGTGCTGGGTGTATTTAGCTACCAAAATGGAGAGATGGCAATAGAGAGCTGTGAGGAGGCTGTGGTGGGATCCTGGGTTTTAACTGCCAAATGTCAGTGTGGAATTTGTGATCGTTTCCATAAAGACCACTTTTGAGACTGAATACAGAGGGGAAACTGGCATGACATGGAGTGGCAGATTCATGCCTAAAATTCTCTACTTCTAAGAGTGTAAGTGAAATTTGACAACAAGTAATTCTTAAACCATGTTTTACTCTGTCCACTGTAAGTTAGGAGTAAAGATATGTGTATAAGGCTGATAGAAGGGAAGTCAAGTCTTGTTATCTGACTTTACTGAATGGTAAAATGAACCTAATCTATGGCATCTGTCTTGGTTCTCCTAGAGACAGTATAGCTTTCTTTTCTCTCATCTCCATCAAGATGCTACTGCATATTTTTTTCTTGATGGCAATTTTGTTGCCAAATCAACAGCTTAGGAAAATGTCTTCTCTGAGCAAATTACCTGCAGTTTGCCAAGAGCAGGACTGAGGTTTCTGTGGGAAACCAAATTGTTGCTTGTTGCTCAGAGATCGTGGCTGTGCTGGAGGTCTCAGTTTAAGGACAAAGTGACAATTAGAGCAGTCAAATATTCCTCCCCACTTTTCAGCTCTTTGCGTGTTGATGCAGCTCCCCAGACCTTTTCCAGAGGTGCCCTGGGAGTTGTACAGTGGTAGGCCTGCAAAGCAGCAGGAACATTTCTTCCTCCAGCACAATACAGAGGCTGTGTGCAATGAATATAATACCAAATTACAGATCTTCGTGGGCAGCGAGGCATTTGTCCCAGGTGGTATGAAAAATCTGCCCGTTGTCCTTTGAGGCAGTAGTGGAGTGGAGGAACAGATCTCCATAAACATACCTTCTCTGTGGGTTTTGCTTGTGGTCAACAAAAGGATGTGCCTTAGCATTTTTAAAATTTTCTACTTGTGTATTTTTTTCCATCTGATCTGAATTTTCAGTCATGCTAGAACACCATTTCAGCTTCACTGGCAATGTAAAAGAATTTATGTGGGCACATATTGCATTGCACCCACCTCAGGAACACGGGGCTTGGTGAAAGAGTGAAAGACCTGTGAAGTAAATGAGCATCAAACTGGAAGATTTGCAGGTTTACAGATGTTTTGGAGCTGCACATACAACTGGACTGATATAAAATCTTAGAGATGCTTTAAAACTGAAATTAAGTTTTTAAAATCAGAAATCAGTTGTTTGATTTACTGGGCCTGTGTTTAGAGATGGAAATACCGAGTACAGTGTGAAACAGTTGGAAATCCAGAAATGAATGATCTCACCCAGCTGGCTTTCCATCGATAGAGAAGTGAGGATAAAAAGAAACCAAGTTGCAAATTAACCTATTAGCACTTCGTTGTACATGTGAAGTAGACAAATACCTGATCTACCCACGCTGATTCACATTTCTCTGTTACTCGTGCAAAACCTCACACTCCTCAGAGTGTGTGGAAGATGGTCAGTCTTTGAAGCCATATCACACTACAATCTTTGGATTAATCACAGAGCACTAACTTGAAATATAATTCTGGGAATCTGTTATTTCTGTTGTCATCTTTCCCTCTGGAAATAAATTAGAAGTATAAGGTGTGTTGCAGTGAAGCTTGCACCAGTTGAGAGAGTAGGTGTGTATTTTTTTCTCTCACAATGAGATATGTTTATTTTATAGCTGAAGAAATAACCAATCTTTCGAAGTGAGCACATGCCGTATGTATTTTGTAATCTGAGCTATGCAGTTACGGGACAGTAAGTTCCATGCTGGTGGATAGCAGTGTAATGATAAGACACAGCAGGTTTTTCCAAGAGCTCAGCAAAGTTTACAACTAGAAAACTTGCTTCCAACCATTATATTCTGCAATACAGAAGAAAGCAAGCCATCGGTACAGTGTGAAGTATTTTCAATGCTAAACGATGTGCATGTGTTTTTCCTTTGGAGGCAGGACTACAAACTATATAAAAACATGCCAGCGTACTTGAAGACCTGTTGGCATTTACTACTTTCTGATAATTTCTTCTGGAAAAGCAAACAAACAAAACCCCAGCCAAGCCAAAACGCACCCCAAGGGGCAATACGCTTGTATTTGTCAAGTACCTACAAGTGCAGAAGGCCTGTTAAGTACTCAGCTCAGAAGAGCAGCCCTCTTAGCTGCAGATTTTTGAAAACAATTAATGAAAGTGGCTGTTCTTGCTTCTGAAAAGATATTGTCCAGTTTCTCAAGGCAAATCCTCTTCCATTTTCTCCCTGCTCGCACAGTAAATCCACTGTGTCGTGTAATTCTCACTCCCGTGGTTGTCTGCACTGTGGCTGGAGGATGCAGCATCCACTGAGGATGCACCAAATGAGGCTGATGTTTTAGCCACCTCATTAGCTGCTGCACAGGCATTGCCTCACTGTCTCTCAAATGGCAGATTCTGTATGTGCAGGTGACTGTGGGAATCTTACACATACCTAGGGGTTGATGACAATGAGCCTGTATTCAAGGCTGTAACAGAAATAGCTTTAAAAAGATAAGGTTCTTGAAAGGAACAGGCATATATGGACAAGTGACTGTTGATAAGCAATACAGGTAACTGAGAAACTGTATTACAAACTTTGTGCACATGATGCATGTTAGGCACCTATACATCAGGTAATTTTAGCAGAGCCTGAACTAAAGCAGACTTATTTTTTAAATTAAAATTTATTTTTGTTAATGCATCTGCCAAGATTTTGATTTAGAAGTTACCATCTCTGAACTGCATAGTTTAAAATCTCTTTAAAATCTCTTTAAAAAAATCAACTAAAGAGAACAAGCTTGATCTATGAATATTTTTCCTTCAGCAACCCAGTAATACTTTCTATGTCAGATTTTATAATATCAATTTAATTACAGAACAGCTGTGATGTGTGAGCTGCATGACATCTTGACTTAAAATCAGTTTTACATAAACAGGATGACTTTAGGAATGCTGATGCCGATACATAGAATATATCAATGATGCTTTGCTAACTGAAGGGGACACGCAAGAGCAGGCTGTGAAACATTGTACATGAAGATACTCTGAAGTATACAAAGGCAAAGTAGTACTGTACTCTGTGAGCAACCTCAGGTAGTATCCAGGGGTCTGGTCAGAGGGGCCTGTGTGTAAAAACGATAAATTCTTACCCCAAGGAGTTATAAATAACAGGGATGTTTGGATAGTTGATGTAAACAGTGAGTATTGGCAAGCATAGCTGCAGTGCTGTTTCTTGGGAAATGTAGAATGAGGGGAGCTCTGCTGCTGTTTCATTGCAAGTGTCTTCAACCTGTGAATCAGCCTCTTGAGCCACAAGACAGCTCTGGAGTAAATTACCACAATTAAACATTTTAATTTTTTTTCCCCTGCTCCTGTTTAGAGCAAAAGGGATTATATACATATACGTATGTTATAGTTTTTATAAATCTTGTTTATTAAATCTGGTCTCGTGGGGAGCAAAGCCTTGGTCAGTTAACGGGTTCTTGGGTCAGACAACGTCTGTGGGGCATTTGATAGCATTATTTGAAAACAAAACACTTTTTTTTTTAAATCCACTTCAGAGAAAGAAACGTGTAGGAATCTGTGGTACCTAGTAATATAAAAGGTAGTTGTGTCCATTTAGCAGTACTGTTTTTGTTTCTTTTAAAAAATGTTCTTGCCTTGTAATGGGAGGAATCCAAGTCCAATAATGACCCAATGTTTTGAAACTCCTATGGGTAGGATATGCTGTAGTGCCAATAACCAATCTACAAGCAGTACCTGGTGAGAGTGTGTGGGTACAGCTGTTGGAATGCTCTCATGGTCTTTGCAGGGGGGACTGTCTCAACAGTGCCCCACTGCTTTGGAGGCAGAGAATTGTATCTTGGCAGCTGTTTTGTCTGGGATGTTTTTGAAAGAAACGTATTCCAAAGTGTACTGCTGGGCTTGCACACACTGGAGAGGCAGCTTGATGGCTCTTCATTCCTTGGGAAGGAGGATGTGGCAGCAGTGTAGAGCTGACAGCAGGGTCTCTGCCTGCATTCTCTACCTCAAAGTGTAGCCTGGGTCATGGGGGTCCAGATGCAAGCATGGGGACTCAACATAGAGGGAAAGCCCTCACCCCTGTTTCCCCAAGCTTCTGATGCACCACTGTCCTGGCATCCTCCATTGGTTGATTGGAGCCCATCTGCAAACTCCACATCTCCCCCATATCCTCTCCAAGACTGCTTCCTACAGGGGAAATCATCCTGCTCGCTCCTCCCAGAAGGCAGAAGGGGAGAGATTATATAGCCTAGAGTCACTATCATAGACTGTAGTCACTAACTTAGACTTGCCCAGTGCGTCCTTATTGTGTGCATCTTTGTGCCTCCACCTGTTTGGCAGTCCCTTGCCACAAAGCCCCTTGTGCTGCTGCAGAGCCCTTCTTCTGTGCCCTCCCAGGCTCCTATGCATTCCAGATCAAAACTCTTGTCTTCTCCTCCAGCCCCAGCTCCTAGCAGATTTCCAACACTCACCTACCAGCCATACTTAGAAAAAAAATCATTCAGAAAAGAAACCAGCAGCTTAAAAATGACAAAAAAAAGGGCAAGAAAGATGGTCCCACTGCAGACTTTCTTATGCCCCTTATTTAGTCTGTGATTAAGGTTGGAGTGATAGAGGTGTCAAACTCTGCAGAGGAACTTCGCTGCTGAGAAAGAAGGTGCCTTAGAGGTAGAAGATAGCTGGAGCCTAGGTAGGCAGCATTTGGAGGGGGCCAAGGAAAAAGGTGCTGGATGAAGGAGATCTGTTTCTGCACGTGGTGGCCTCTCTGGGGTTGTGCTTGTTATCATGGGGTTATTTACTCTCTTCTTTCCAGAGTCAGGTCTTCCTGCTTTTAATGGTTTGGGAAAGGAGCAGTGCTTTGGCTTACATTTCACCTCTTTTTCTTCCACACCATTGGCACAAAGAGAGTTTGGGCTGTATTTAAACTGGGGCTGTTGTTTTCTCCCAAAGATTGGTGAAACTCTCATTGAATAGAGAGAAAAAGGAATTTGCTGCAGTTTTTGCAATAGCAGTCCAGATTTTAGAAAAAGTGTAACCATGCACCATGCTCTGAGATCTGACAGTACAGTAGAAAAAAATTTGCCTGCAAATCAAGTTTCTTCCTACAGTGCAGAAATCCATTTTCCTTTTGACTGTTGTGGAAAATTCAAAGCTCGGATCTGCCCCAGCAGTAAACTGATTTGGGGCTTGATTTCTTCACCATTACCCCGAGCATGTTATTTCCAAGGGCCTATTTGTGAAACCAGCAGTGCTGCTCATGGAGGAGGATGCTGTTTTCTTCAGCAGACGAGGCCGACCGATCCCTTGTGAGGCTCCTTGAGCTATTGCTTCATTTGTAAAGCAGCACAGCAACTTTCAATCCCATCTGCTATTTTCTTTGTGGGGTTTATTTATTAAAAGTGATCTGAAGGATGCGCTGTGAAAAACAGATTAACATGGATATGCAAACGAAGGCCCCTGGTATTTGATAATTTTCTGTGTGAGTGTGATTGCCTGGTCACCAGCTGTTAGAGTGAATCTTGTCTCAGAACAGGCAAAGGGGAAAGTCATCACTAAATTAAATAAGAAAAAAGCAAATAAAAACATCAATAACTCCTTAACAAAATATTTAGCTTCCTGTCATCCTTGGTAATTCATTTCTTGTAGTACTACAATTCATTATTTTTTCTGAGTATCGTTATATTAAAAAAAAAACCAAAACCAAACCAACAAGAAACAAAAATGCCAGAAGGATATATCCTTTAAATACAATTTACACAGAATGTCTTCATATATAATATTTTTTTTGTACCCAGGAATATCGAAGGTACCTTCTTAAAACAGCATGGTTGTAGATTACTTCCTTTAATCCTAAATACAGTTAAATAAGCTTTCAACTTAAAGATTTGTCTAAGTTAATAGCATTTCTCCTAAATATAGCCCCTTAATGTTAGTATAAACAGAAGGAAATAAAGAACACTGTGCCCAGGTGAAATTATAGTGTTGATATTCAGGTAGGGAGACCAAATTTGCTAAAATTAGAAATATTCCTGCCTACCCGAGTTAGCATCTGCCTCTTTATTTCTGCATCACTTGCTACACTAACAGTAGAGTGGTACCCATAGGTGTTTTCTGTCTTTGGGATGTGAACACTGGAAGAATGGCTGGAGGGATCCTTCTGCATCCTTTCCTGAGATCACTGTACAAAAAGCATTTGTCTAAATTTATCCTTTTAAACCCCAAGAACATTGAGTTTTGAAGAATAGTTTGTGATGCAGTCTGATAAATATAATAGGGATTAAAATGCAAGAAAGGAAAACTTCACTCCCTTAAGCACTTTTTAATGATGCTTCTTTACATTGTAACAAGTAAACTCCTGTCGTAGTTCTGGTATAGCTGGTCAGAGTTATACCAACAGTCCCATGTACCCACCCCCTTTTCTGTGTCTTTCTGTGAGTTCATGATGGTGTAATACAGCACAGGTCTGTTGTAGCTCAGCGGCATCTCCTCTGGGCAATGTGCCCAAATAACACAACAAACATGTGGTCTGAGGCATCACATGTTTGCTTGAGATTCCTCCAGTACTTACACAAGCCAGGAGGGCATTTGAAAGACAAGCTGATGTTTCTAGCTCTGAATTTTTGACTTGGCATCATTTACAAGTCAGTATTAAAAAATGCTTATAGGCTGCCAAATGTTTGTATCATTTCAAAATACACGGACTGACCAGAGAGGGCAAAGTGAAAATTTCAGTTCATCGGTATGACTTTCTTGATGACTTCCTTTAATGAAGTTCTAAATGAAGTAGTTAAAGGACTGGGACAAACAAAAAACCTGCTGAATCTCTTCCTGTGCATTTTAAAGGTCTGACGACACTGTATGAGAGCCAAACTACTTGCTAGCTCTTGTAGATGAACTCCCAGGGGGTTGCATGAAGCCTGCAGAAAGATCTCCAAGGTGAAGTGGGATAAAAACCTCTTGGAGCTCTGCCTCATCCTCACTGGTAGGGAATATGTAAACAGGTCTTGCCTTCTCCCATCTCTTTTATTTTGTCACACGCTCATTGTAGGTATCTCCATCAGGTCTTCAGTTAGGTACATACCTCAGAGACTGGTTATTCTTTCCCTTCTCATGAAGTACCTTGTCTCTTACCTTTCTTGTCTTTTATAATGAAATTGTAGGTTGTCTTACTGCTTCCTGCCCCAGTGAGAGTGCTTGGGCAGTGGAGGGACCATTGTGAAAAGGGCACACAGATACCATGATAGCGAGCCTCATGTAAACACCTCGGGAGATTAGCTGGGAATGCCATGTGTGACTGTGGTGTTCACCCCACCTGACCAGAGCCTCGGACTGGCCAGTTTGTCTGTGCCAGCCTGGCAGGCTGTGTTTGGTACACTATGTCTCCTTCTGGTGGATAAGCCCTACAATGTCTGAAATCCAAGTGCCTGTATTTCTAGAACATGAAACAATAAAAGAAACCTCTGGATTGTATTCGCAGCCTCCTCTTTTCTTGGCATATACCAAGGGAAGTTCAGATTGGTCATTACTACTTAATTGGACTGCTACCAGTAGTCAATGGCTCAGAGTCCAGATCTGGAAGGTAGTAGTCAATGACTTGAAGTCCAGATGGAGGTCAGTGACAAGTGGTGTCCCTCAGGGGTCCATAGGGGGACCAGTACTGTTTAATATTTTCATCAGTGATACAGACAGCCGGATCAAATGCACCATCAGCAATTTTGCAGATTGCACCAAGCTGAAGGGTGCAGTCAATATGCCAAAGGGACGGGATGTCGTCCAAAGGCAGCTGGACAAGCTGGAGAGGTGAGCCCAGGTGAACCTCTTGAGGTTCAACATGACTGAGTTGCAGGGTCCTTCACCTGGGTCAGAACAATCCTCATTATCAATACAGGCTAGGGGATGAGGTGATAAAGAGTAGCTCTGTGAAAAAGGATTTGGGGGTTCTAGTGGACAGGAAGCTGGACATGAGCCAATAGTGTGCATTTGCAGCCCAGAAGGCCAATCACATCCTGGGCTGCATCAAAAGAAGCATGGCCAGCAGATTCTGTCACCTTACTCTGCTCTGGTGAGACCTCACCTGGAGTACTGCATCCAGGTCTGTAGCTCTCAACACAGGAAGAACATGGACCTGATGCACGGGGTCCAGAGGAGGCCCACGAAAATTATCAGAGGGCTGGAGTACCTCCCCTATGAGGACAGGCTGAGGGAGCTGGGGTTGTTCAGCCTGGAGAAGAGAGGAAGACCTTCCAATACCTGAATGGGGCCTACAGGAAAGGTGGAGTGGGACTGTTCACAATGACATGTAGTGACAGGATATGGGGCAATGGTTTTAAACTAGAGAAGGGTAGATTTAGATTGGACATTAGGAAGAAATTCTTTACTATGAGGGTGATAGAACACTGGAACAGGTTGCCCAGGGAGGTGGTGGAGGCCCCATTCCTGGAGACATTTAAGGTCAGGCTTGATGGGGCTCTGAGCACCCTGATCTAGTTGAGGATGTCCCTGCTCTCAGCAAGGGGGTCGGACTAGATGACCTTTAGAGGTCCCTTCCAACCCAAGGCATTTTATGATTCTGTGATTAGGAAAAGGTTCTTCCCTGAGAGGGTGATTGGTCACTGGAACAGGCTCCTCAGGGAAGTGGTCATGGTACCAAACCTGTCAGAGTTCAAGGAGTGTCTGGCCGATGCTCATAGTCATATGGTTTAGTTTCACACAGTCCCGAGAGGAGGAGGGAGTTGGACTTGATCACAAAATCACACAGAATCACAGACCGGCAGGGGTTAGAGGGGACCTCTAGAGATCATCTCGTCCAACCCCCCTGCCAAAGGCAGTTCACCTAGAGCAGGTTGACCAGGATCATACCCAGGTGGGTTTTGAAAGTCTCCAGAGAAGGAAACTCTAGAAAATCTCTGTCCAGCCTGGTCCAGGGATCTGCCACTTTCACAGGAAATAATTTTTTCCATATGTTTAGGTAGGACCTCCTGGGTTACAGTTTGTGCCCATTGCCCCTTGTCCCCTCACTGGGCTCCATTGAAAAGTCTTCACTGGGCACCACTGTAGCACTGATACCTAGGCCTCTGTAGCAAGTCACCTGCTACCCCATCTGTCTGCTCAAGATTTAGTGACACATAGCAGTCCTGGAGCGTTGTGGTTGCATTTTGAGCTTCAAAGCTTATCAACTTCACAATTAGTAGAAAATGGGTTGGTAACTGGCAGTACCCACCCAGTGTATTCTGGGCTGGGGTCTGGGGTTTGTTTTCAAAGGAGTCTGTCTGAGGGTTAGGCAGCTGTGTCTGCGCGGTGGTACCTAGATTAACTGGCTTCGTTCTCAGTTGGTTACACAATCTGTTTGAAATTAGTAGTGCCATTGGCAACATATCTATCATTTTGAAAAGTGACAAAAGTCTTTCAAAGATGGTTATGGGGTGGTGGGAACTGGGAAGAATGAGATAAAATTACTCCAGCTCAAAATACTGGTAGGTAAGACATTGAGGTGAGCGGTTCAATTACAGGCTCCCGCAGCCTGCCTTTCGCACTTCCATGTCAGCACCAGGCTACTCTGATTTAAGGTTCCGTGGCAGAAAAAAATACTAGGTCATCTTCTGAAGCATCTCTAAATTTCATTTCCATCTATTACTTTCAGGAACAGAAACAGGAGAGACCAACAGTCTGTAAATTCCTAATTTTCTATGTTGTGATGTCTTTGTCCTGTGTCCATATTTGCTGCTGCTTAGAGTCTGTATGCAAGGAGTTATTTTTTTTTCCAAATGTTTAATAATGCTGCATAATATGTTACATTATGCACAGTGTGATCTCTTCCTGCTGTTACAGAATATATATATTTTTCCCCCCTTTCTGTCTTCTTATCGTGTAACAGATTAGAAAACATTTAGGACTGCCGAATCATATCTTATATGACTATAAAGTGACACAGAACTGAAAGCATCTCAGTTTATGAGAAAACGATTGCTTCAAGAAGTGTATTCACTCCAAGATGATTACTGATACAATACATTTGTGGGAAAGCTACCTTTTTGATAAAGAGCTAAATTGAATATTCCCAAGGTGTCAGTTATAAACTCATTGGTAAAGTGGCAAGAGCAGTCTGTGCTTTATGCTTTATGCTACTGTACCTCCGTACAGTTTGGCTTACTTGACAGATAAAGAAACTGAGGAAAAAATTATAAAATCCATTGAAATGAAGGCAGTGTTATTTTACTAGCAGTTGTGAAATTGTCCATCTATGCATCTTTCCTTGAAGATGCCCATATGGTTTAAAAGGCCCTATGGGGACTTTATTTCAGGGCTGGGATTGAAGTTCAGGATGAAGATTAAACAGGGTTTTTTTGGGGGGGAAAACCTGCCCTTAGATATGGACTTTATCAGTCATAAAGTATTTGCAAATCTGGTTTTGAATCTTATCAAACTTTGGGCATGTATGTACAAGGAAAAGCAAAAAGGAAGCAAGTATTTCATAAATGTTGATATCATCTGATTCTCCCCCATTTCTTTACCCAGCTCCAGCCTCTCACCTTCCTAATTTTCTTCTACACATCCAGATTTGCCAAACCAGCCAGGCAGACATAACAGTCTGCAGTGAGACGAGGGAGGATGAGTCTTTGTGTGAGTGGTCGGAGTTTGTCCCTGGGATGGAACCACCTGCCTTTTGGGCCATGCTCCAAGGCTTATTCGAGTATTTCTCACAAAGCAGAAAAAACACAAGGCGGGGGGGCTGAAGGAAAAGATATTTGCAATATCAGCTATAACAGTAGTCACTGAGGGCATGAGCACTGGGATTTCTTCACATTGCTCTGTTGAGTCAGGAAGGACACATAGAAAACAGGTCTTCCATATCACATGAAATGTGGCCACCCCACCCCCAGCAGCGGTGTTGAAAGACAAGGAGAGAGCACAGGTAATAGCCTTTTCTTCCTTGTTTTGCAGTCTGCACATTCATTTCAATTACAAATTCCTCCAATTTGTTTTCCAGCTGAGCAAAACTTCTGGACCATTAGACAAGTGATCTTGATCTTCTGGGGCGGGTGGGGTGGGGGTGACATAAAATCCACCAAAATGGCAAGACCATCTGCTTTATCTGGTAATGTTTTCAGCTTGAAAGTCACCTTCTTACACTAAGTCTTTGCATTTACTTCTGCCTGGCAGTATGTGCAGAGTATTTCATACACTCTTCCCAAGTACCACTGTCACCCATTTTCTTTTTTCTTCCTTCTGTTAATATTATTGCAGTTAGAGGCGATACGCTTCTCAGTTTCCCCCAAATCTTAAGACTCTGACACAGCAAAAGGATGAGATATGAGTACTCCTGATTTGAAGTGAAACTTGGAAAGAAGCAAACAAAATCCCCTCCATGATCACAGATGTCCTTTTGCTAGCTCTCGTTTGGATGAGGCAGAGGTAACTTGCAGCAATATCTGATTACTGCAGGAAATACAGGTCATCTTATTTAATGATCTGGAGCTGGAGATGTATCGCAGCTTCCATCTGTCAGTTGCTATTAGTGTAGAACACTGAACTGGACTGGAAATGAAGTTAAAGCATGATGGTGAGCCAGGCTGGGGGGAAGGACAGCTGGGATAAGGGAGGTATCAGGAGCTGCTGCCGCCCACCGTGGTCGCTGTGAATGTGGCAGGATGGCTTTGGCACCACTTCCTTGGCAGGCTAGGCTGCAGTTAGGTTGAAGTGTGGCACCAAACCAGCCTTTTACTCCGAACTCCTGGAAATAAAATGTGGATGTAAACGGGCATGGTTCCTCCCCTGCTGCACCTCACACAAACTCCCTGGCCTCAGGACCCCCCAGCACGCTGTTTTTAAGAGTTCCAAGTTTATTTCTTAAAACAAGACTGATTCATGCAAGTTTGATACACCATTCATGTTGTTCTCTTCCTTTCTGGTTTCTAAAGCAGCCTATTTATACTGTGAATTTACACTCCCACCTACTTTTCTATTTGAAAGATCAGACTCCACAAACCACTTCCCTGGGAAATCAAAGTTAATTATGATCCAGGAATTCCAATAGGAGCTGTGCTGTTTCCCGAACCTCTTACTACCTACTGAGGCCTGGATACTTGAAGATTTTTAGCTTCCTATTTATCTCTTGAAACATCAAGGTCTTCTATCTCAGTACAGTGGCATGCTGAAGACCACTTTTCAGCAGTGGTGCATTAATTGAGGGAGCTGAAGAGTAACAGGAGAGCACTAGAGGACATTTCATTCCAGGAACATTGCTGTACTGGAACAGAAATTGGAAATTTGTGGCACTACAATGAAACCTCCCTGTTCCACTCATTGATGAAAGTCAGCATTCACCCACTATGCCATACTAGGGTTGGATACATTTTGAGTGGTTTTGGCTTAGCTGTGTTTTTCATGTCTGCCCAGAATGTCTACCATGAGGGCCTGATGCCAGGGACCAGCATTTCTTCATAGTAACGTTGCAATTTTTAGTAAGCATTAAAAAAGATACTCAACAGATAGTGATGGCTATTCCTTCAGCTTGATTCTTGCAGAGTTTTGGCAGCTTCTGCATCTCTTCAGACCTTCAAGGTGTTGGGCAATCACCAGTAGATAGAGCCTTTCCTTGTCATGCTGAGTAGCAAAGCAACTGAAAATTAACAGGCAATTTTGAAACTTTAAAAATGCTTTTGCCCTTATGTTGCATTCTATTTTAATGCTTTGCATCCTGCTTATATTATTTCTTTTGTTTATACAGAAAAATTAATCCCTGTTCATTTTCACTTTTTGTCACAGGTGGTCGTCTTTCTTAAGTATGAATTTTGAGAGTACTTAGCGTAAAAGGGGTCAAAGACAGAGGCTGGAGGCAGAGCTCTTGAGAGAGACTCTCTCCATGACAAACCCATGTAACCTTCAAGCACTTGGAAGAGGTATTGAAATACTAAGTCTATATTCTATACATCTTTCTGACACCAGTGATGGCCTGTACCAGAGGTGAAATCTCTACATGCAACCCTTTTTTTCCCAGTAAGTAAAGAAACTGTATCACGGTGGATCTTGTATAACATAATTTTTATGCCCACAGGGATAAAAATAACTGCCTCTAAATGACAAAATGGAAGGATAAGTCTGGGCTCAGCTCTGAGTCTCCTAAATATTTTTGTTTCCGGTATCTTCAGTCTAAAATGTTTTGTTAAGGAAGTTTTGCTGGAAGTAAAATATTTATCTATGTCTGATTTGTAGCAACCTGCAACCTATTTTTTGTAGGTACATATACTCTCTTTTATGGTTTCCCATAACTTTTTGTCAATTCTATAATAACATATTTCATCATGTTCCATTCCCTGACTGATGCGCTATTCCGGCTAATCATTTTAGTAAACAGGAGACACTATTAGTCTTTTAAAAATTAATTTTGTTTTTTTTTTATAGCATTGCTTCTTAAAAGTGAATTTTCAGTGATTTAAAAAATTTGCATAGCATTGATTTACTGTGTTCCCAACAAAAGCTTTAAAAATATGTTTCTATGTATACAGGGCTTCCAGCCTGTCACTTAGTGAATCTAAGGTCAAACTACTTTACTGTCGTCATGATTGTGGACCTGCTGTAGCTGGCAACCCCAGATCTAGCCCAGTGCCAGGGAGTCATAGGTGCTTGTGTAGTCAAATCGCCTTTTGGTCGCAAGCAGCCCTGGAGAGGGTGAAGAACAAGGCAGCAGTAGGCTACTCAAACTCCGTCCATGTCTTGGCATTGGGTTACAGCTGTGATACTTTGGTTTGCAACATAAGAAGCTAATGGATCAGTGTGACTCCTGTAAGACCTATTCATAAAGTGACGTTTATGTTACGCTGTCCTTTGGCCACCTTCCCTTTTGCCCCCGCTGGTTGCACAAACAGCCCCGCTGAGTTCATTGCAAGGAGCTTTCCTCTTGTAAACTCCTTGAAGGCAGGGCTTAACTTAGGGTGGCAGAGCACGTGAAGAACTGTCTGTGTGAGCATCTTGGTAATGGTGAGAGCTCTATACTGGACTACTCTTTGCAGACTTCGTACACAGACTGCTTAATGTTAATAAGAGCAGAAAGTTAAAAAAGCTATGGAAGATTAAAAGGACAGCTGCAGCCCCCCTGGTGTTACACATAACATGCAGAAACCCGTTTTTCCTTCTCGCTTCTTCCATCCTGGAGAATAACCATAAAGGCAGCTGGACACAACTCCTGACCGCTGTCTGGTTACTAGTGGTGTAATTCTGTAGAGCACAGAGATAGCAAGTCAGCTGCTATAAGCAAATCTGACAGAGCAATGCTAGGAGCAGAAGAAGAAAAAGCTCTTAGTTACCTGCTAGACTTGCTGAGCTACAACACTGATACAGCACAAGAGACAAAAGTCAATGTGTCACTGAATTTCTGTTTTGAGATTTAGTCTGTGTTTTTAAAGGTGCGTTAGCTTGCACTGATTGATAGCTGAATTCCTTTTTGAAATTCACATGGCAGGGAAATGAAGGCAAAATTAACAGCAATCAGCATTCCTGTTGTGAATATGAACCCAGATAATAAAAATTAATTCAGTTGCATATCTCAGGGTGATGGACAGGACTGGGCATTTTACAGACAGGGACACTTCCCCACTTAGGTGGATGAAGGATGCTCTCCAGCTCGTAATCTAGTAAGCACTTTGCTGGGCCATCCCTGAGACAGCCCTTAGATTAGGTTTGCAGATGCAGCATCACAACTCTTGATTAACCACAAGCTGTGGACTCTTCAAATCCTTCTGTTTTTAAAAATGAAAGAATTTCCAACCTTCAGCAAAACAGAGTGACTCCAGCTTGTACAGTGCTTGGTGCCTGGTATATTGTGTTCCCTTTGCAACTTCGCCACAAACAGAAGAATTGTCATCTTTCAGCAATCACTTTCCTTATTTCCCCCTTGCCCCTGACAACTAAGTAACATGGATTACAGTCCCCCCTACTACCCCCACCCCCCCAAAAAAAAAACAAAACCAGAAACCAATCAACTGGGAAGAAATAAAAACCCACAATATTCCCCAGAAGCTCAAATAAAACAGGTTCCATCATACAACCAATATTCATGAAGACAGTGAGTTATTGCTCCTTGTAGAAATCACGGGATAAAGTGCTAAATTCCTTCTTTCTCTGGACATTTAAGGTCAGCTACAAAGTAGGACTTGATGCATGTCAAAAAAGGTGGCAGCTTTCTAGTGGAGTGGAAAGGTACACGTAGTTCAGTGTTGATGGGAGAGGCTGCCAGCTTCAAGCGTGTTTTGATTGGATAGTGAGGGGTGGGGGGTGGCTCATTCGTGTCAATTTTGTCATGGGGTCACATTTCCAGCAGTTTCTTTTGCCACTGCAAATAAAAATACCCAGGGTAGCTTTTCTGTCTGCTGTATGAAAACACCTGATAGGCCTGACATTTCAAATACAAAATTAATACCCTCTACTGTTATCTGTGTCTGCAGCCGTATAGACACGTACACATGCAGTACTGCACTCACTGTTCAGTGGCGGAATGAGGGGGTAAGAAGGGAACAGGATGGTGAAGTATTCTTAAAACATCAGAGACAAAGTCTTTGTTGTGAACACTTGCAAAGAGGGTGCAGAAATCTCTGCTCTGTGACACCACTTAAGTCTTGGCCAGATATAGAGAGAATGGGGAGACATTTTGTGCATGTTCCCAGCTTGCTGATAAAAGCTCTTGGAAAACAGTTTTGCTTTATAGATAAAATGATCCAAAATTATGGATGACCTCACTCTCTGGAAGCAAGTGCTGGTGCTCGGGGCTCTGTGGAAAAGGACAGGCTTATTCAGGATAGGCTTTGAAGCAGTTGTCTTCAGTGTAAGGCTGTGGGAAGGGGAGACTTTGGACTGCATGGGGTTGTTGGCCAATGCTGACAAGTTCCTGAGTGGTTACTGTTAATAGCATCATGGAGCTCATAGTGCTTTCTGCTCTGAGCATGCTTCAGTCAAAAAATGTTAAGCTGCCTTCCCTACTTGGTGAAGGGCAGGAGAAGGTGGGTAATTACCTACCTTTGTCTAAAAAGTGAGGGCAAGATCTGGGAGGGCCTGGAGATGAGGCATCATGCACAGTGGTATGAAATTTTTGACTGCTGAGGCCAGTGCAGTCCTCCAAGACTCTCTTTAAGAAAGCCAGCTAAGTATCAGTATTTGTTTTCCAAAATAAATTCTACTTTTGCATATAAAATAAAAGAAGGTTTTAGCTGCATAATAGGTGACACATTTTATTCAGTTTAATTACTGAACATGGACCAGATCCTCAGGTAGTAGAAACTGGCATAGGTACATTTGAGTACATGGCCAGTTTTCAGCTTTATTTCTTTCAGTGGACATTCTAGTACACAGTGAGTGTCTGGTTTGCTTTATTTGAGGAAACTGATCTTTCAGCATTTAAAAAGACATAAACCTGAAGCCTGCAGCTTTAATTCCTGTTCTGGTTATAAATATGTGGATTCATACTTTCTTAGTTAAAACTATTGGAGAGATAAGAGAATGAAATGACATCGATTAATTCAGAAGTACTGCAAGAGGGGGAATTATCTGTAGTGGTTATCTGAGACAGACAACTCATCCTCCAAGAACATCATCTGTCATCAGGCAGGTACAGATGAAGACAAGACTCTGCAGAGGTCTGAAGGTACTTGTACTATTACAGTTTCGGTGTGTTAGCAGAAGGAAAACATAAATCTGCTCAGCTAACTGGAGCACAGATGCTTGTCAAGACCCAGAGTGAAAGGTTTTAACCTAAGGAATGCCTTTTGCTCCTTTTTCTGCAATGTTCCTCTAATTTAATGAGCCCGGCATTTTGCAGACCAGCAAATGTTTAGAAACCTACTCCTGTCAAATCTTACAATGTTTTTGTGAACCAGTTTTATTTTTTGCACTTCTAATATTGTTAGTTTCAGATAGCTCTAACAGCAGACATTTAGTCCTTTTTTCTTTCTTATTTTGCAATCTGAAAATAGCTATTTTTTTTTTTTCTACAAAATTGTCAGCCAAACGCTTCATTGGATTAGGCAGATATCTGTTCAAACAGCAGTATGGAATCACATTATTGCATTGCCTATCACACTGAAGTATATTGTTGTGGACGGGATAAGGGGGCATTAAGAAGAGTGTGGCCAGCAGGTCAAGGGGGGTTCTCCTCCCCCTCTACTCTACCCTAGTGAGGCCACCTCTGGCATGTCTAGTACTGGGATCACCAGTTTGAGAGGGATAAGGAACTACTGGAGAGAGTCCAGCAGAGGCTAGGAAGATACTGAGGGAACTGGAGCATCTCTGTGACAAGGAGAGGCAGAGAGCCCTTGGGCTGTTTAGCCTGGAGAAGAGAAGACTGAGAGGGCATCTGATCAATGCTTATCAATATCTAAAGGGTGAGTGTCAAGAGGATGGGGACAGATTCTTTTCAATGGTGCCCAGTGACAGGACGAGGGGCAATGGGCTCAAACAAGAACTCAGGAAGTTCCACCTGAACAGGAGGAAAAAATTCCTTCCTATGAGGATGTCAGAGCCCTGGCTGCCCAGAGCAGTTGTGGAGTCTCCTTCTCTGGAGACTTTCAAAACCTGCCTGGATGTGATCCTGGGCCCCCTGCTCTGGGTAACCCTGCTGAAGCAGGGGGGTTGGATGAGATGATCTGCAGAGGTCCCTTCTAACCCCTACCAGTCTGTCATTCTGTCAAAGGAAGAAAACTTTTCTATTTAGTCTTTGTAATTCTGCTGTATGTCTGTAAAGAAGTCTGAGTCTACCTGATGAAAGCAAATCCAAGTTTCCCTGATTAATTTAATGGTAACAGGATCCTCCTCCATTTTCATGCTATTCTACATCTGTCACTTGAATCATCCACAGTTTGAGCAGTTTTGTTAGTATATTGACTTACAGGCCCACAGAGAAATTACATTTCTTTCTCCCCCCCCCCCAATCCATCTCACTTTCTCAAATGATTTCACTGCAGTCAGAAGTGGAACTGAGTCTGCATCAAGATGTGGTATGAGGGAGAGTATGAGTGCACTTTATACAGTTGTGTTGGTTAGAGAAGGAATGGCTGGATAGGATCTCAGGATAATAAATTCAAGAAGTGAGGGAGGCTACAAACAGAAACCATCTCAGCCTAGGAAACCAGTTTGAAGGAGCCTGGCACATGCTTAACTGTAAAACTTGGGAAACATAAGTCACTGTACCAACTGAGGTGCTTTCTCCTTCCCTCCCAACTTTCTGAAACACAGGATAATTGATAGATAGATCAAGGCCACATCCACTCAGTAATGTCACACAATCTCAAAGTGTAAGTGTTTTTAGGAAGGAAAAAAATATGTTGGTAACTAAATGACCTGTCACGGGTGAAACAAAAAAAAATAATCCGTAGAGTCATAGAATGGTTTAGGTTGGAAGGGACATTTCAAGGTCATCTAGTCCAACCTGCCTGCACTGATCAGGGACATCTGCATCTAGAGCAGGTTGCTCAGAGCCTCATCCAACCTGACCTGGAATGTTTCCAGGGATGGGGCTTCTGTCACCTCTCTGGGCAACCTGGGCCACGGTTTCACCACCCTCATTTTAAAAAGTTTCTTCCTTCTCTCTAGTCTGATGTGGGACTGTCTGCTCTGACACTGACTTCCTCCATGACCTTTGGTAAGTCACTTGTCCTCTATGGAGTAACTCAGCATCTGTGAGCCACCTGCCAGGTGCTGGCAAATGAAGGGCTCCCATAGGCAGCTGTTGTTTGGGTTAGGTCAGTTAGATGAACTCAGTTCGTTTACATGAACTTGATTTCATCCATGTGAATTTAAGACCCTGAGAAGATGGTGCACAGTCAAATCTCAAAGTCTGCAGATGGTGCTGGTATTTGAGCGCAACCCCGAGAGCAATGTGCTTCAGAAGCACCTAACTAAACTGAGTGCCTGGACAAAAAAGTGTCAGGTGAGCTTCAGTGCAATCAACCATAAAGTTGTGCACGCTGGGAAAACCAGTCTGAAACACGTTTGCCTAATGTTGAGCTGACACTGATGGTTGCAGCTCAGAAGAGGGATCTTGGCCTCGTTGTTGATGAGTGTCTGCAGTCATTAGCTTGAAGTGCAGAGGCAGCCAAAAAACCCAAGAAAATATTGGGCATCATCAGGAATGGTACTGGGGATGAGACCAGAGGGCATTGTTTTGCCACTGTTTAAAACTTTGGCACATCCCCATCTTGAGGCCTTTGTGCAGTGCTGATCCCTGTATCTCAAGAAGGGTGTAGTGGAGTTAAATATATTTGTGCGTGTGTGATTGTGTATAACAAAAACGACCTAAGGGCTGGAGCATCTGCTGTACAAGGTCAAGGCAAGGACTTTTAAAGTTGGAAAGCAGAAAGGTGTGCAGGGATATGAGCAAGGTGTATAGTATTGTTAAGGGAATAGCATGAATTCAGATCTGGTATCTACCACATTCAGCAATACTAGAATGAAGGGAGTGCTTGCTGAAGCTAGTAGATCAGTTTTAAAACAGACAAAGTATTTTTGACCATGGTAGGTGATAAACTTCTCAAATTTGCCTCTACAGGAGACTGTGGAGACAAGTAATATGAGTAGGTACAAAAAGGGTTAGGCAAATTATTTGACAAGAGGTCTGTAAAGGACTGAAAAATATAATTGAAAGTAGATTTGAATGCCTTGTCCTGTTTTGCTTTGTAAGAGTGTGCGCCTGGGGGCACATTTAGTACAGACTTCCCAAAGGTCTCTGACTCACCCACCCAGCATGTTGCCCACTCAGATCATGTTGGACTGAAATGCTACTGACCTCTAATAAGTTGTGAGTGGGTGCTCTGACTGTTGAGTTGTTGGATAGAAGGCAGGGAGACCAGGATGATGATACCTCAACCCTTGTTAAACCCCATTTTACCATACAAAAGTGCATGGTGAACACAGTCCACGTGTGTGCCCAGGATCGGGATGATTGTAACTGAATTTTTTGGCATGCATATATCATTCAGTCAAAGCCTCTAACTTATCTCAAAGTAGAATTCTTAATATGTATGATTTATCTCACTGGAGAAACAGGAAGAAAACATGACTAGTCTCTCCCCACGTTTAACACTGTGAATAAAGCCGCAGGCTCAGAGATTTGGAGGCACATCAGTGTATTTTTTCTCCCTCTCAAGGGAGACTGCTGCATAGCTCAAGGGAAAATTCTGCCCACCTCAAGATCTTCCACTGCTGACTATCCAAGTAGCATAGGATGATGAAGTCCTAACTTTGGTACCTCAATGCCTGAAGTCATTTGGGATTAAATCATGTTCTTCTCCTTCTTCCAGATTATTTTTGTTGAAAAAAGTCACTTGGTTATTTTCATTTTATTTCCACTGAAGGTACTTGAACTGCAGTCAGTCTTTGCGTGCACTTGCTGGACATGTGAAGGGGTCATTTAAGAGGAGTCTTGTTTTAGGCTCCTTGTTTGATGTGTGGTGGAGGAGAGAACTATGTTCTCTAGCATTTACATTTTCTTGCCAGAAATTCTCCACTTTATGATTCTTGTTGATTTATTGGTGTGACAATCTGGCACACTCTGGTAGCTGCAATGTCCTGGGGGTGCACATTCT
Source organism: Chloroceryle amazona (assembly GCA_027560015.1). Classification (NCBI taxonomy): domain Eukaryota; kingdom Metazoa; phylum Chordata; class Aves; order Coraciiformes; family Cerylidae; genus Chloroceryle; species Chloroceryle amazona. The sequence goes on from JANHFX010025330.1 coordinate 51,868, forward strand.
CCCTTCAATGCATACAAACAACTCTTCTTACAATATGAAATTTTAGAGAGCTATAAAAGTTGTTCTCCTTCCTCCTCTATATTTTTCAGACCTGATGCACACTGTTACTTACACTGTACATGTAAAAAGATCCGTAGCTGAAATGCTGGATGGAAAGCACTTCTGATAGCTGAGTTCCCTGTAAATGAGCTGGCAACGGGAAGAAGAAATAATTTTTCTGTAGCTACAAATTTTAATGGAAACCACACAGATAGGACCTCTCTCTTTTTATTTTTTATTTTATTTTAAGAGAACAAACAATTATATCATTTTGGCAGTAGCAAAAATTGGTGAAAATGGGAACTTCCAGATCTGCGCCTCAGGACTACAGAGGACCCTGAAATTCATCAAGGGTCCATGTACCTTATATTAAGGGAAATCCTTTGCTTAGTTCATAATATTAATATCCCATATGGAGGCAATAGAAGACTGTTCTGTATCTTATATTTCAGTATCTCTGCACAATGACCTTTAGTATATCTTTTAACACAGAAAAGCCGTTTCCTTCACATTGCATTCATCAGCTAACTTCCCAGACAGTGATTCTTCACCTTCATCACGGGACGTTATTTGTCTTCGTATCATCTTCTGTGGTCACTGTATGCGAGACGAGCCTTTGGTTGATGAAAGCCATATAGTACCTGCAGGTACCAAAGCCCAGGAGGCTTTCGGGAGGAATTGTGCTCAGTTGTTCTGGGATGAGCAGTTCTCTTCTAAATGCTCAGCTTCTGCCACCCCATCAACAATGCTGGTCAGTCATGCAAAGCGTAAGGTTTTTTGGGTTTTTGTTGTGTGTAATATGTGCCTCCTGCAGAAGAATCAAACTTACTTGGCTGTAGGGAGTGATAGAAATGCAGCAGCAAAATGCAGACACCTGGCCAGAGACATTATGGGCAACCTTTGCTCCAGCTTATGCTTGTTGCTTGCAAAGCACAGTAACATGTGGGTGTAACAGGTGATAATGTTGGACTGAATGGATGTAAAGTAGGAGATATGATTTGTGACATTATTTGGAGTCAGCAAATGTTGCTGGCCAGAATGATACCGAGTGATGCTCACAACTCTTTTAAAAAGCAAGCATAAAAGATTTGTTCTTTATTTTCTTTAAGTTTGAATACTATTGAACCTACTACCAGTAAAACTGGTTCTTCCTGTATATATGAAGAACCATTTTCCATCTATAGACTGCATCTCCATCTGCCTCTACTGCTCTACCTCTAAATACTGCATGATGTCAAAATCATTACATAGATTATTCCTCTGACAGTTTAATTTAATGTAAGTAATATTATGCAGTGGGAATACATGTTCCAGAAGATAGCTTGTGGTCTGTAAAAAATAAAGGAAGTCCACATATCTCTGAGCAGAAGTGTGCAGTCTTTCTTTTTCCCATCCCTGTGCACTGTAGATCCTTTAATCTTTTTGTGCTTGGCCCATTCCAGCTCCTTTCTCTGCAGTATCAAGATCCAGCTGTTCACACTCTGGGATGCACAGGCTGTTCACAGGAACATCACTGAAGCATCCATTTCTTAACTTTACTCCATCTTATGTGCTTCAAGGCCAAGGGTAAATTTTCCTGCATGTTGTCTGCTTGTCCCTCCTTGAGATCCCCATTGGTGGTGGGTGATATTCCAGTATCAGGTGAAGTACCAGTATCTCTTCAACACTGCAATTTTAAACTCAAGGCTTGATGTGATACCAAATCTTGAAAGGGTGGACACAACCTATTCACTTTACTATCTGGTTTGTCCCAATTTGTTCTTCACTCTCTGTTCTTGGCATGCATCTGCTCTCTGATCATCTCCACCTTGCAGCCCTTTGCTCATCTGGAAGTAGAGGGAGGAAGAGTTGGGGAGAAAATGGACTTCTCCTTCCCACCGATCCCTGTTCCCTGCCTGCTCCCTGGGGATGTGCTAGGGGAGAGAGCTACTGTGCCACAGCCTGCAATCCTTCACCTGAGATTGTGTGTGTGTGGGGGTCAGGGACAAGACAGGGGTCGTTTCGTGCCTTCATGGGCTGGTGTTCCCATGGAAGGACTGTTCCCTTCCTCTCCAGCAAGACCAGATCTTACTGACAGACTGCAGAGCCCTGTTGAGCCATTCCCAGGCTTTTGGGAGTAGCATTTGCCCGCAAGCTTCAGGGGTTACAGGCTGCACAACTGCTCTGCTCTTTCCTCACATCACACTCCATACCTGGACTGCTTTAGTCCCCTGATGCAAAATGTCAGCACCAGTCAGCTTAATGGTGGAGGTGAGAGACCTATAGCCTTGACCCTCCACACGCTTGAAACAGGTGAATTAATGAACATAGACATGATTAAAGATAGCAGTGAGCATTGTTACCAGGATCCAGGGCTATATCAGAAAGAAATATATTGATTACTGCCATGAGGCGTGATTTCAAATCTCGCTGACATTTGGCTTTGTTCACAGTGATGTGTTTTCACCTGGTGTTGTAGCCAACGTTTGAGGTTTAAAAATGTGTGCTTCCTTGCTTGAAGCAAAGCTTAGAAACTCTTTAAGGACAACTTTGAATTTCAACTACTGCACCTGTTTTTTTATGTTTCCCCTTAGAATTAAATTGTCATAGAGAAACCTTAGCTGGGTGTCTACTCACCGAATTTAGGAAAGTCCTGACATTTAGCCTGTCTAGTAGAGCATCTGAAAACTGTGAAAATCATGGGATAGTGGTCTGCTAGTATGGTTACCAGTGTGAATGCCAGCCTTCAGCTTGTTGGGGACTTCAAGTGTCTGTGTATGAGAAATAGTTCATTTTTACTTCATTCTGTAGCTGGCTTTTGAAGGCTGCTACACTTGACTTGAGGAGTAGAGTAGTTTTTGAAATAAAAAAGGTATCCTCTAAGAACACACATCTGACGTGACCTTGAAATCTGGAGACTTGCTGATGGCTTTCATACCCAGTCGCTTTCAACAATATGCTCTTTCAAATGACTGATTTTTGACCAAAAGTGCATAACAATACTCTTCTTGAAAGCGCTGTGATCCAATGGGACAGCGTGGAATTATTTGTGGTCACCGAAGAGGAATGCTTGAATCCACCTGGTTATGTCTTTGTGTTGCGTGCAAGTAAATGACAACTAGCAGCAGGTGTCATCCTTCTTCTCTAAGGGAACTGCTGGTATTTGTGACACGCTTCTGATATCTTAAAAAGTAAAATTAATTTCCTTGGTGCCATTTTTCCCGTTTTAGCAAATTTTGTGTGTATCACCTCTCATAAACTCTGAGGCACCTAATTAATGGAATTCATAGTAGGTTTGCTTCTTGCTGAGCTAAGCTTTCAGTTGGGTGATTTTAATTTCTGGTATTAAAGCTGGCATGTGTGGTTCACTCCACTGCTCTTTTTTCATTAACCTGTATTAAGTACATGTCGATTATGAGCGCTTTGCTGAAGGGTGATGAATTTGCCTCATCCTACCAGATGTAAGAGCATACGAGTATCTTGACTTGCTTGACTGCCACCAGTTAAGTAAATGAGTAGGCGAGTTAGTGCGCGAACACAGCCAGTTTTCTCAGCCAGAAGTCTTTGCAAGGAGCAGTGCATTTTTCAATGTGTGTAGCAGATCACGTGGTGAGATTGTGGTTGTATACTGCAGAAGTGAGAATAAAAGCCACGTCAGAAGCTGCTTGATAGACCCAGGGTAGATGTTGTTATCATCGAAAGCTCTAAAGTTAGTTTTGTTTAAATCAGCATTTTTAACACATTCATACTAGCAGCAAGCAAGTCACACCTTTAGGGGAGTTTGTGGCCCTCTCAGCCAGTGCTTAGTGGCCCCATTTCAAGATATCACAAGGATGATGGCCAGCTACACTTCTGCACCGGTACTTTTGCTTGGGGGGGTGGGGGGGTTGGAACCAGACCTTGAAATGGACTTTAATTCATTGCTTCTTCAATTAAAGAGAAAAAATTCTCTTGTAAAACAGTTCCAGTACCTGTTTCCAAGTGTTTGCTTCTTGAGCTGAGTCTACAGCTCATTTTCTGTTTCCTTTCCATTATTAGCAGTTTATTAATCCCTTAATAGTCTGTAGTAGTCATGCATCATCACTTTTCTTTTGTTCCTACTGGTTGGTGGGATATTTTTATTAACCCTTGTTTAAAGCATGCACATGTATTGCATAGTCACCACAGATGCTTGAGGTTTTATTATGCTTTTTATGTTATATCCTTTGGGTACAGATACAATTCTGCTGGCAGTCTGCACACGTCAGTGATTCACAAGTGAATTCTTCCTGGATGGGAAGATTATTACAATCAGGAAGCCTTAATTATTATTTTAATTCTGTGGTGACATGGGTGATTTTAAAAAAATATTCTTGGTTTATTTGGTTCAGAATAAGAATCCTGTAATAGCTTTTTCTGCATCTTTTAAAGTTCCTTGGAAAAGTGATGTTTTATATTTTAATATTTAAGGGCTCCATATTATACTGCTAGGGAGAAAACACTTGAGAGAAGTTGGCACCAAGAGACCAGGCTGCACATCCTGCTAGAGATACAGGCATGTGGCTTCTTTCAGCTGAATCCCAGAGCCTGGTCTTCATGCCACAAAGGGGATTAATTCATTTTTCAGAGGAGAAATACTTCATGCTCTAAGGAGACACCCCACATCTGGCAACATTGGGCTCAAATATTCAGGTTATAGAACGATCAGTATTTACATCAGTTTTACCCAGTGTTGCTGCCACTAAGAACGACTCTGAACCAGATTCCCACGGGGCACTGCAAGTACCTTTGGAGTTAAAAGTTTAGATAGTTTCAGGGGAGACCTATCTGGACAGTGTATAGATCTCAAGTGTGTGCTTAGTTCTCTGACATCAGGAGGAACCTTCTGATGAACTGAGCCGAATGTGTCACCTACTGGAGTTTGGAAATGAAGTGTACACAGTGAACACTTAACTTGGTTTAAGCTTCAGGGCTAATTTCAGGGTTCTCAATGAGTAAGTGTTTTCAGAGAGAGGCTTTTTGATCAAGATAGTAGCTGCTGTTGGGTGCCTTTGTATGAAGTCACTAATTCACGGCATTAGATGCAGTTTTGCATATTATACTTCAAATAGACTTCAGGGATCTAGAAACTTGTTTACAGATGGATGCAGGCAGGCTTGCTTTTCCTTTGAACTCCTGGTGGTATTTTCAGAATTTTCAGATACAGTGAGGGACTGTCATCCTCCTAAAATAAGACTTCCTAGAGTATTACAGGGTTTGCCAAGAAGGCAGATGTGTCCTGGGCTGCATCCCCAGCACTGTGGGCAGCAGGTTGTGGGGGGGGATTCTGTCCCTCTGCTCTGCTCTTGTGAGACCTCCCTGCAGTTCTGTGTCCAGCACTGCAGTCCTCAGAACAGGAAGGACCTGTTGGAACAGGTCCAAAGAAGGTGACAAAAATGACACCCTCTGCTGTGAGGGCAGACTGAGAGATTTGGGGTTGTTCAGTCTGAAGAAGAGAAGTGTCCAGGGAGACCTTATTGTAGCCCTTCAGTACTTAAAGGGGCCTGTAAGAAAGATGGAAACAAATCTTTTTAGCAGGGCCTATTGAAACAGGACAAGGGGTGATGGTTTTAAACTAAAAGAGGGGACATTTAGACTAGAGAGAAGGAAAAATTTTTTACAATGAGGGTGGTGAAACCCTGGCTCAGGTTTCCCAGTGTGGTGGTAGAAGCCTCATCCTTTCCAGGTCAGGTTGGCCAGGGCTCTCAGCAACCTGCTCTAGTTGTAGATGTCCCTGCTTCCTGCAGGGGGGGTTGGACTACATGACCTTTCCACCACAAACTATTGTACGATTCTATAATCCTATAATTTCATAAGAAAGAACTTGGAGAGCCAAGGAGGACTGAAACTGGGCAAACATCAGTTCTGACCTGTTTCTTATGGCTTGTTTGAAAAGTCAGCTTGTGCACTGCGGTTTCTCAGCTCTAGTTTGGAATGCTTTAGAAATACTGTAAAAGGTGTACTCGGCTTTGGTGCTGTAAACAAGACTTTAATGGACTAAGATCTGGCTTGCAAGAGTCCTAGGTTTTATTCCAATCAGAGCAGCAAGTAAATTGTCCTGCATGCCTTGTTGGTCACACCATTTATTTTCCACCCCAAGAGATTTTGCTTTGCTGCCACTCAACTTTCACACCTGCCACCAGCATGCCCAGTAAAAAAAACCCACACGAAAACAACAGTAGACCTAACGTACTTTCGGGGTGACATTTAAATATTTCACTGATTCAAGGCAGTCCACCGCACTAGTAGGGGAGGTCTGTGTGGTTTTGTCTTCAAAACTTGCCTCTGGAGGGTTGTCCCAGGCCAGAACATATCTGCTTGCTTTCCCAAGGAACAGGACTTCTGCAAGACATTGCCTCTGAATCTCAGGAGCATCTTTAGAGGCTTCCCCGCTCCCCTTCCCCTTTCGAGGCAAGAGTACCAGCAAAGATTTTTCCCATGGCAAGCCAGCTGCTGAGGCTGGCAGTTGTGTGAGTCAGCTGAATCCCCACCTTGTAAGCAAAGTTTTCTGTCATAGCGGTGGTGGAATTGACCCAGCAGAGGAGTGGGAGCTGCGATTTGAGCAATCAACTGTGTCTTTTCCTGGCCATGTGCTGAAGTTCTTCAATAGATGAAAGCCAATAGGCCTTTTGAGTTCATGTTTAAATGTGATTGTTTTCATTGCTCTCCAATACAAATGAGAAGAATGGAATCCCTCCAAGAGCTCTCTGTGTCCTAAAATGACCCATCTTCACTGAAGAGTAGGATTAGAACTAATATGCAACCTTAACACTGATATGTGAAAATGCAGTCGAATATATATTGGGAATTGCACCTGCAAATTTAATCATTTAAGACTTAAATATAGTACATGAGATTTCTTGAACTAGTCACTGGAATATTTGCAAAAAAAACAAAAAAATATTAATTTTCCCATGTTTCTGCAGAAACCGTGAGGGTTTTTTTTGTTTGAGGTGTGGCATATGCTACCATTTATAATTTTGGGTTCACAGAGTGCTTTGTGCTTCCCTTCTTTCCTTCCCTTCTTCCCTTCCTTTCTTTAAGCCACAACTTTTGATCTCTATGATTTACTCGGACCCTAATCTCAGGATAACTCACAACAGCAGACACCATCAATTCTTATAATTATTTGTACACAATTCTTTCTCTGCAAGCTTATGTAACCTCTTTCCAGTGGAAAGCAAAAAAAGCCTTCCCCTTCCTCTGTTCCTCTTAGCACACTTGCAAGATGAAATGTTGCAGCAAAATGTTGTTTCTCAGCTCTGATTAAAAGTATGAGTCACAATTTGTCAGGTCGCGTGGGTTAGAATTGCTCAGACTCTTTTGCTGCATCCATTTCAGGACACGTTATAATGGAGTGTGGAGCTGCTACAGTGAAGTCAGAGCTGGTGAAAAGAGGGAACTTCCTCTTCTTTCTGGCCAAGCATATAGGCAAGAAATGAATTTTAGGAGCCCTTGGATAGCTATAAATCATTGTCATGAAAGAAAGAGTCACTGGAGAAAGGTACTGCTTTGAAGTGAGTGATAACAACTGATACCAGCTGCATGCCTGAGCTACTTCATGGGTTTACAATCTATTTATTGGGCTTTGTGAGATTAGAGCAATTTAACTGTGAATCGAGGTTTTCAGTACTGCACGGAATTTGTTCAACACTTATATGTAGGCTGAGATTTCATGCAGCATGGAATTATGCTGATTTCAGTTTTTACCAAGACCCACAAGGAGGTTTATTAATATTTTGTGGTTTTACAGTAGATGCATTCCAGACAGCCAAATCTAAACACTGTTTTATTGGCACAACAGGCCCCAAATCATGCTTTCTTACTCGGGGGTGGCAGTTCCCTGACGGCAGCATGTTTATCGCTTATCATTAAAATGCACTATTTGCAGAACCCCTGTGTAATATGCCCACAATACTCTATTCAGAACACACATTTTAGATAAAAAAATATCAACACAAAGACCATTTGAGCAAAATACGGGAGCATAGTGCTGCTTTGTACTGGTGCTGGGGACAGAATTGCCTTACGGTAGAGGGAACAATAATGATAATGGAGTGCTGCATGAAAAAGAAGTGTTATTTCCAACCTTCCTCCTTTCTGATCTCAGTATCCCATGTGTCGGTGTGCATGTGTAGAAAGAAAACCAAATCATTACTGTAGGACTCTCCTTCTAGGCCTTGCACCACTATAGATCGTATCTTCTCTGGTTGTTAAGATGAGCGGTCTAACGTGAAAAGAGATGAATACTCTGTAAGAGTCCATAGGGAAAGACCTCAGTGGCAGCACAGGGGTGGGTGCTGCAGTACGGAAATGGGTAGAATCACATAAAGTTTTCTCAAGCTGTTGGCACGTAACCGAGTTACTTAGGGCTGTCTGTGCACTCTTTATACCGGTTCTTGTTAAAGTTTAGTGCTTACCTTTTTTACCTTGATGTTCTTGTGTCTAATCTCACGCTTGTACTCAAGCACACACACATAATGTGTGCACACAGATAGAATTGTAGCTTCTGGGCAGATGGTCACAACTGACATATAGAAAAATGGTAATTTGAGGCTTGATAAACATTTAAAGCCATGGGAATCCAAAAGCAATAATCATCCTTTTAGGAAGTGCACAGGACTGAGTTATTACGGTGGCAGATGCTTCATACATATAAATCAAATATTTACTGATGAGTGAACCGATTGCTGTTGAGAATATCTTTCAAAAATCAAGGTAGCAAGTGAGAAGGAGACACATTAAGGTGTGAATGAAGCTAGTAGGTACTTCTTTGGTCTGCACAGGTCGTATTAAGATGCAGTTTGATGGATTTATGACACTGCATTTATATTTGTCTGAAGGAAGGGCATACAACCCACTGTTCTGGCAAAGACAGATCTGTTCCTGAAGAACAATAGTGTAATAGCTTCTTGATTCCAAAGTGATTTAATTGTAGTCTCCTTTATTATTAAAATGCCTCTCCAGGGTAATTTTTTTTTTGTAATGCTGTGGCATGTACAATATGCTGTTTAAATTTCTCTTGGATGTGACCTAGATAAGTAATTTCACAAGCCACTTGTGGAAAGTTGCAAAATCATTTCATATCAGAGATGTGGAGATTGTACTTGTAAGCCCTGCAAAACACGGTCTGCCTTTTATTTTCCCCTTTCTATAAGTTTGCCCATTCCTGCTACATGGCAGATATAACTCTACATCAGTAAGTGAAAGTACACCGATTCTTATATGGTGGACCAGTGTGATGAAGCTGAAGCTGAGATATCTGTAGAGAAGGTTCAGTGTTGCTGTTCCAGAGGTTCTTGCATAGGATTTGGCTGAGAGGTTTCCACATTTCTTACTGCTTTGGATATGCAGGTGAAGAGCGACAAAGACACTGACAGTGAGCAAAAATGATTGAACCCAGGCCTGTAATGAAGGAGCCTGGAAATGGGTAGAATCACATAAAGCTTGTACCAACGGGCCATGAGAGGGACATTAGTGGTGGAGATTGTCTTGGAGATGGTTTGATCCTTCATCCTTCCCAGGCACCAGGCAAGTGCTGGATGTGGGAACTGTTACAGCAGCCATTTCACTAACCCCCTGAGCTGCTGTTGTCTGTCTTCAGCACTTCAGTTTATTCTGAAATCCATCCACTGGTGGCCGAGGTTCTGGTAACATGCAGTGGAAATGGGGAAGCATGTTAGAGAGTGTGAATAAAGTGTTGCTGAAGTCTGATGAGTGTTCTCATTTAAATTAGAATTACAGGAACTAGCTTAAATGAGGATTTTTAAGATATCACTTGATCTTCCAGAGCAGGGTTTATCTCAAAGTGTCAGCAGATTTTTATCTATTGGTAGCTTTTGGTGTTGCCAGTAAAATACCAGCGGGCAGTGGTGAATTCTAAGGGCAAAGTGTAGCTTGTAAACTCTGATCTTTTCGCAGTACTTTGGGAAGTCCACTTGAAAAACAGTCCTTGTAGACTCAGGAGGAACATTATGAATTTTATCTGAAATGCTGCAGGCATTAAAACATCCTTTGAAAGGATTGGAGCTTCAGGTCAGTGGGTTTCTTTTCAGAATGCGAACTGCAGCATTGAGAGGGTGGGTAATGAAAGGCAAAGAAGGGAGACTGCAAATCTCTTGTTAGCAAGAAAATTTTGTTCTTTCTGTTGATTGTGATGTGCAGTGTTCAGGGTTTCATGTGTATTCGAGTTCTTTGCAATGTTAGTTGGACTACTTTAACCCACAAACTCATCTTGCTTTTAGTCATGTCCCCGCTCATGTTAGAGTTCTTTTTTCCAGTGCCCATTTTTTCAGAACATCGAAACGGAAGCCTTTGTAAACTCCAGATATGTTAGATCTACCACGTTTGGGTGATCACAGGAAACGGATTCAGGAAGAAAGAGACCAGGTTAATCAGCCATGATCCAATGTGAAAAAATAGATGTTGCTTTTTATTCTGCTTCCCTTTAATTATTCTTTCCTCTGAGCTCTGATGCCTGGCACGCCGCTGAGATCAGACTAATGAGCTTCTACTTTGTGAATCACTTCAGCAAAAGGCCCCTGTATGTTGTAGGTCCCTGCTACCAGGCAGTGTTTCTCTGATGGTGGTGTTCTGGGCTCCCTGCTTTCAGAGCACTATGGGCTTTCATTTTGCAGTATGGTTTTGCATTTTGCTTCCACTTTCAGCTTCCACTGCGACCCATATCTGGTGCATGTTATCCATGGAAAAATAAGGGATATATTAATTTAATTGGGGGTTTTGGGGTGGAAAGGGATCTACATAAGGTCCCAAAGGTAACATTTGTCACTGGAAACTGCAGTCTGCCAGAGTCGGTTAGTTAAATAGCCCTGGCTTGGCCATCTCTGTTGGCAAAGGCAAGGGAAGTGATTAGAGGTGGCTGCCTATCTCCCCCAGGAGGCAGTGGATGGGGAGAAGGCAAGGAACAGTACTTGGGCTCTCTGGCCTCGAAAGGTAGTGGTAGTCTAGAAAATCTAGAGAATCTTCCTCCTATACAGCAACTGGACACATCTTAACTGCAAGAAAACAAAAAGGGGGGAAAAGTGGAGATCTGGTTTATAAATGACTTCCATACTCTTTTTAAGTCGATAAAAATCAAAGTTATATACACAGGCATTCCATGATAGAATCATAGCTTTGTTTCCTAACTCCACAAAGGATAATACCCAATGCACAATAATTTCTGTCTTTTCTCTTTGCAATTTGTATATATGGAATCTAGGATCAAATGTAGCACTTTGCAGTACAGGGGGCAGCACTGGCCTGTGTAATAAAATGAACTTTGTGTATGAGACAGATGAATGAAAAACCTCCCACTTCCACCTCTCAAACATGCCAGTAGTGATTAAAAAACCATTTCAGACAACTTTGATCCTGTTTTGAATAAATGTCAGTATTTACTCAGTCCCTTTGCGTCTGAAGATGTAAAGGGATGATGTGGAGCAGGAAACTGAGAGAAAGTTGTATAGAGGATTTGGGTCATCAAAATGGTCCACTTCGACCTCATTGGATGTTTGCAGGTGAAAAGGGAAAAGACTAGAAAGACAGTTCTTGTTTAATCCTCTAATTAGCTATTTCTTTTAAGTAATTAATTGCTTGGACTGCTGCTCGCATGTCACCCTTTTGCCAAGACCTTTCATAGCTGAGTTTTCAAGCCCTGCTCATTCTTTCCTGCAGAGCATTTTATAAAGCTCCTCTTCCCTTAACCGTAACTCCTCTCTCGTGCCTCCTTCCTAAACTGTCACGTGTAGTAATACAGGTTTTAAGGCTTTCTAGTGCTGTGGAGGTCATTAAAGAAAAACAGTCTTTTAAAAATGCCCTTCGAGAGTGACAGTGCTTTTGTCAAAGTTGCAACGCTCAGAGTGAGCACAACGGGGATTTCTGTGGCGCTATTGCAATGCCCTGGTTTAAGAAAGAGCTTCAAGTGTCATCAACATGGAAATGTTCTCATTCTGCTAAGCCTCCCAAGCTGAAAAAATTTTCTGCAAGTTTTCTTAAATCTGCATTCACAGAACCTGAGCAACTCTGGGTCAAACCAGGCAGGCCGCAGAAGAGGTATGTGCTTGTCTTGGTGGCAGTATCAGTTGATAGTGCTTGACATTTCTTGCCAATCACCAGAGCTTTTAATCAAAACTGTCAGCTTGGTACACTTGACTTAAAAGTTTAAATGAACAGCACCTTTTCCACCAACTTAATCAGTTGCATTTCTTTGTTCTGATGATTTGACTGTAATTTCTATATTTTGTTGTTGTTATTTTCTTAGATGAAAAGGTAAAATTTACCTTCCTCTGCTTGAAATTCTTCATAGTGTGCCTAGGACTGGTGGCAGTCTGAGAGTGAACACATTGTTAGGGTGCAGGGACTGCAGCAGTAGTCTTAATATATTTTATGTCTGTCTGTCAGTCTGTCTGTCTGTCTATCTCTGTATACATACCTAGCTCACTGGTTCTGAAACTTTTTGAAAGTGCAGCATCCCCTGGGTCAGCTACATCTGTGCTCCTTCCTGACAGAGAAGCTAAAACCAGCCGTAATTACAGGATGCAGCAGGAATCACAATTCCCCAGCCCTGAGGGAACTGAGTGATTGCTTCTTGTAATTAGAGGCAGTTAGCAGTCCCTTAGACTGCTGCTCCTTGTCGAGGTTTAACCCTTTCAGCCTTGTCTTCTAACCCTCCCTTAGGGTGGTATTCATGGCTCCAAAGCTATGGTGTGAGTCAGTTCCCATCAAGCCCTGAAAGCTAATCTTAGCCAGAAAAAAAAGGAGATTAATTTTCACTTGTGAACTACAGTTTGAGAAGTACTTGATCTAGTTTAATGAAACTAAAAAGTGGAATTGCAACAAAAATATGAAACGGCAAACCTCGTTCACTCCAGATGGTGACAGATACCGTTGCTTGTTCTCCCTGGAATAAGACATGATTGAATAATGACTCTTTAAAGCAGATTCACTAGGTTTAGGACCTTATAACATTCTCGACTAAATGGGACAGAGGCATCTACACTTTGATGACAGGTTCTTGCTATCAAAAATGCCTAATATTTAGATGAATATTAATGCTTTTTCAGCAGCCAAAAGCTGAATCAGGTACAAGTAATTCTGTTCACTACCATCTATTTTGTAGTGAAGTGTAACAGAGTTAATTATGCTGTTAGATGAATTGTCTGATTTATTTGCTGAGTCTCATGATTTTTTTATTAACTCTTTATACACTTAGCACAGTGATTGCCCTTCTCAAAGTTCAACCTTCTGAAGTTATGTTTTGCTCAGGATGGAGTGCTGTCATTCTAATTATTAATTTTATTATGTTTTTAATCAAAATGCACACAAGTCAGCTGCAACGTTTGAATCTTTCCCAATCACACTCCTATTTCAACATGAAGAATAAATAGGATAAATGCAATTCAGTGATTCACCGGATCCCCTGTCCCTCCTCCTAAGCCCTTCCCAAACAAACAAAAGTCGTTCTTAACTGAAATGAGCAAGAAACCTTTTTTTTTCCTGCAAGAATAAAGACTGAGCAAAATCTGCCTAGTTTATTTTGGCATTAGCAGAACTAGCAGAAATGTCAGTGTTTTACAAACTGTTTGAATATAGTATTAGCATAATATCTTGCAATATGGCAATGGCAGACTCATCACAGTGTTTGAGATAACTGAGGTTCAGAGATCCAGACTCGAGACATGCAATAATGAAAGCAAAGACAAATACTCTGCTGTGATTTTTGGTTGGAGGCATTAATGGTAAGAGAATAAAATATATTCTGGATTCTTTATGCATGGACAGACATATGAATACATTGTAGCTGTACTAATTATAGAGTTTATTATAATGCTCAAAGCTTTCATTCTCTCAAATCAGATTAATTGGTGGGAGAAGATGTGTATTCTCAGAGGCAACATGTAGGAACAGCAAGAGGCAATGTTTCAGCATGTAGCCAGTGCCCTGTCCTACCCCGTCAGCATGGGGCAGCTCAGCTGCTTTTGATGCAGTCCAGCAAATACCTCAGAAATGGTGAAGTTTGAAATAATCCCTCCAGTTTTCTTGTGCTCACTGGAGTGCTGTTTCTGTCAGGCAGCCTCCTGCCTCAGAAGCATTTTTGGATGCGTTTCAGTGGGCCTTTTAAATGTTATTGCTATACCCACTTAGCTCTGGTGGAGTCTGCATGGAGGACTCTTAACCTTTCCTGCTCTTCTAGTCTTTGCTGAAATAAAAGAAAGGAACTGTAGGTGCCTTTAAGGAAAGTCACTGAGGAGTTTAATCTGAGGACAGAGCCTAGTTTGCAGCACTGTGGTTCAGATGTGGCTCTGACCATTCTGCCTTGGACCTGGGTATGACATACCAGTCCCACCACCCTGAGCAAGGCAGACCTACTCATGCATGGTAGGTGTCCTGGCTTCTCTCCCACTGGTGAGTGAAGGAGGCAAGAAAGCTTCTTCCAGGGTTCAGGAAGGTGTTCTCCTGCCCTAGACACCTTCTATACCTTAAAATCAAATGAGCACAAAGACATTGTGTCTTTACTTCACAACTGCTTTACTCAACACTGAAAGGGAGTGACATCTGCAGCAGATGAGCTGTTCAACAGCAGGCATCAATGTAATGGGAAGTGGTAGAGGCAGTGAAGAATAATGTTGTATTCTGCTGTCACCACAGGAGGAGTGTAAGCAGACAGCGTCCCCCAGGCTGGTATGAGCGTCTTCGCTCTTGTTGGAAAACTTTACTGTGGCCACTTGAACAGCTCTTTGTATTGTTCAAAAGAGGTTCCCAGAGTGAGCGTACTGGATTGTCCTTTGTAATGCACAAGAGGAAAGAGGACCATCTTTGGAATAATTCATGCTTTTTACCCCTCATAATTTGTCTCTTTTCTTTGAATGTGTCCCAGCTCAACTCGGCTGCTGGCTGGTTATATTTCAGGATCTCAGTTGCAGAGAGCCGAAAATGGTGCATTTGGGTAACTCTTTAAGAACTGCTCCTAGGAAAGGATTTAAATTGCTTGGAGAAATGGCTGATACAATATATCACCTAGCAATGGGAACATTTATTAAACAACCAGCTTTCTGAAAAGTAACATCAGGTACTTCTGAAACCCTCCCTGGACCTAGCGTTGCAGGCATGGAGTTGAATGTCATCACAAGGAAGAGGAGACCTTCTCCAGGGCAAAGGCAATTGAGTTACCCGAGGTGCAAAGCATCTGTGGTGCAACAGACCCCAGTAGCAGGTAGGATCCTCATGCTGCTTCAGCTGCTGGGGATTCCTCGTTGCATCTAATTAGTTATTGGAGTTTCTGTTCTCATGGGAGGAAAAAAAGAGTTACTGTGCTGTAAAATTTTTTTGAAGAAGGAAGGAAACTTTATTTCTAGGAAGCTGCAAATGACTTTATAGTCATCTGTACAAACCCAAACATTGAGGTCATGGAAACCAAAGGGGAGAGACTCTTGCTAGTAGCTTCTTTTACTTTACTACTGCAATGATGCTGCTGTGTGGGATATCATTAGGAACATCTTCCCTACTCCAGCCCCAAATTGCACCACCAACACAAAATTAAAGGGGGCAGGAAGCTACCGGGTGTCTTCAGCAGCTCTCTTGTTAGTGACATCTCTGCCTACACTGAGCAGATGAACTGGTGTCTTTGTCTTGAATTTCTTTAGAAAAGTGTCACAACTGTAAAAATTTCTGCCTTTGGCAGAATCAGCATCATCAGACACATTCCAATTCCTCTGTGGTCACCTTTAGACTTTCCAATTGCTTCCACAGGCTCCAACGCTTGTGATGCTCTTGCCAGTTGTCTTTCCTCTCCCAGTTCATGTTTTGCTATCACCGAGTTTCCTAAAGCCCTATTTCTGCCCATAATTCCCATAAATTATCATTGCTGTGACATTGTATTGGTCCAGCCCCTTGTTTCCTTAACAGTTGTGTTGCACTGGCATTTTTGTTTGTTTTCTCCTGTCTCAGCTTCCTGAGTTTATTTGTTTTTAGAGTTAACTACCACAATGTACAGTCCTTGTATTAGGTAGCTTATGTTCTCAAAGGCCTCTGGAGGTGAAAATGCAACAAAAAGAAAGGCTGCACACCACTCAAGGCTGGCAGGATATCTACGTTCTCCTGTAACACCTTTTTAACAGAAGCTACTCAGTATTAGTTTAGTTCTTCAAATCTATGGAGGTGTCCTAGCCTGGCACGGGATCTCATTGTTCTCTTCTTCTCTTCACCTTGCTATCTTAGCTTACCCTGTATCTGTTCTCTGTATGTCTGTCTTCATAACTGATGCTAATTCATAATTTTTCTGATGTTTCTGCAGTCTACACTAAGTTCCCTTTAATTCTTAGTCTCATCCCTCTCTATTTGCTTTTAGATATCAGCTGAAAATATTTGGTTTTGCTTTCCTTCATAACTTTTTCTCTTCTGTCACTTACATATGTGTTCCTTTTGGCATTATCTAGTATGTTAAATGCATAATTTGCATAGTAAATAATAATGTGGTGAAGGTGAAAATTACCTGGGTTCTGCTAAGCTTGACTGGCTGATTATTGCTGAGGAAAAAAATGAGTGATTGGTTAAATGGATAATATATGGGTAATGCACAGACAGACAGGTTACACCAGCATCAGATTGTTGTTGACTTATATTTTACTCTTGAGCTGGAGACAATCTGTTTATCGTTTCAAGGGAAAATGTTATTTAAAAAGTGTATGGGTTGTGGCATGCTGGTAATACATCTCTGCTCCAATGATGAGTCCTGGTAATAAATGAAACTTCATGGAAAAAGCTTCTGACTAAAGCTGAACGGGAAAAATGCAATCTGTGCATCCAGCAATAGAATTGAAAGAGGTATAGAGGAAAAAATGAAGTGTAAATGGGGATTTTTGTTCTGCTGGTTGCTTTATATAGCCGTGGTAGGCCATGTGCCGTGGGGTTGAATATCTGTCTCTGGTTTTCACATATGGTGGCTTTTAAAAAAAATATTTAAAACCCATAGGAGCTAAGGGTGA
>JANHFX010025330.1:68988-90426 GCA_027560015.1 Chloroceryle amazona
GTTGAATATCTGTCTCTGGTTTTCACATATGGTGGCTTTTAAAAAAAATATTTAAAACCCATAGGAGCTAAGGGTGAAGGCAGCTTTGCCTTCTACGGAAAAACAGAAATCTCAGCATCCCTGTGTTGATTTGGGTGAATACTAAACACTACAAAGAGGTTCCTTAAATGGAATGGATGCATTTGGAAAGTTTAACATCAAATGCATGTTGGCAAAATAATGCAGAAATAATAAAGGCTGATAGTGCTGTGCTCTTACAGTCTCCTCCTCATCGGTGGAACTTGCCGTTCTTCCCATAGGTAGGTGGTAACACTGTGCTAGTTCTCAGATGGAGACCCTGAGATGAGTAGGGAAATGATTACCTGTCACCTATGAGGTATGTGACTGAGCTTCTGGGTCTTACGGGTGAATGAGTAGGACTGGGTCATCTTATTGACAAGGTCAGAAGTGCTACAAAATTGGTAAAACTCTAATAATGTAAGCTTTAGTCCAGTATAAGCTGTTCTCTTTCTGTCAATATGAAACAACTTTTTCTGGAGCTATGTCTAATCTCACCAGAATTAAAATGAATCCTGTCGCTTTTTCTACTTTGGAAGAAAAGTTTAAAGATTTGTGGGTTTAAGAGCTCAAAACTTTTATTGAACTCTCCCCTGCTGGCAAAATCTGCCTTTTGTGTTAACGGATGCAAGGCTTCTAGCTTTGCAGTGTATGAAAAGCACTCCTGAATATGCAGAAATGAGAGAGAACTGGTAAATTGTTGCACAAAATCGGCGGCACAGTTTCGGAGCCTCAGCACAGTTATATACCCTCTTGTGCACAACAGATCCCCCAGTAGAAACCAAACTGATTTTGTATAGAAGTCTAAATCTGCGATTTTATTTTTTCCCCTGGGGCAGGCCTCTCTGTGCAGGCAGGATGATCTGGTTTTACTTTGCCTGGTTGGATCTTGAAGTAGTCAAATTACATGACTAAGAATTGATTTATTGCCCCCCTTTAAACAGGGGTGCTTGATTAGCTTAATAATGTATTCCTAACATTTCTACAAGCTACTCAGAGTGTTGGTGTGTGGACTAGCACAACTGGAGTTGGGAGTCATCACCAGTGTGCATATTTTCACCAGAACCTGTCTTTCCTCACTTCTCTCACTTCACTCTGCTTCTCCAGAGGCAACTTTTGCCATACGTGACAGAATGTGCTAAGGCTCAGACAATATTTTGACAGTTATTTTGCCCTCTGCTCTAGTGGCTTTGGCTGAAAGCAGCACATCAATAACCTTAACTAAAGAGAGACATGCAGGGGCTCTTGGCAGAGTTTCAGAAGTGATTGATTGGGTCGGTGCAATGAAGGAAATCCCCGTCCTTCCTCTGCCCAGAGCAGGAACCTTGCAGGTGTAGAAAGGGATGCCCCTTGTTTTGGTCCCTGCTGTGCCTGAGGTCAGTATGGGGGCACCCCAAGGGACCTGGAGGCAGGAGTCCTGTTGCAGAGCTGGATTTTAACCGCCCCTGTGCAAACCTTTCGAGTTCAATCTGTAGTTCCTGTTTCAAGCCTCATGCATTATGAAGCATGTATTCTTCTTTAGTGCATTGTTTGTGGTCCGTGTTGAAAGGCATCAATATATCTCTGACTGATGTGTTGGGCTTGATCTCTCTTTAGTGTACGGACTTCCCCTGATGCATTTTTTTGGGGGCAGTGGGGGTTTAGGCAATGGTGCTTTACTGATTAATTTATTTTGAGAGTGGGTTTTGCCCCAGCTGAAGCCGTACAGCCCATGCTGCGTGTTGCTCTCTCAGGAAGGCAGGCTGACTGCAATGAAGCAGATGGCTGTTTGCCAGGAGTGAGTCGCTGACTTTCTGTAATTTACCCTTTTTTTTTTTTTTCCCCCTTTTTTTTTTAAATGGTTTGGCTTGGTTGGCTTTTAACGAGAGCCAGTCTTTCTCCAATAGCCTCTTCTCTCTTGCGCGCCTGTGTTTGTGTGTGTGTGCGGGAGAGAGGGAGGCAGAGAGAAGCTGTGCCTGGGCTATGCTGACAGACGACTTTTTCCTCAGTTGTCAGGTTTCGAGCCTGTCGGCAGCGCTGCTGGTAAGTGGAAAAACATGAATTCCAAGGCTGGGGGAGCGAGGCTGACCCGACGGGGAGCAGCTGGAGGGAACTGTGGGCTGCCGCTCGGGCAAACGGTGCCCAGCCCCGGGACCCGTGCTGCCGCTTGACTGCCCAGCTGCCCGTGCAGACAGCTCACTTGTCAGCAAGGGATTTTCCTCCCCTCCTCCCTTGAATAAAGATCCTTCAGCTGGCATTACTGATCGCATCCTTGGCTTATTGTGAAAAAAATCAAAAAAAACAGCAAAAAACCCAAGGGAAAAAGGAAAAAATTGGTGTGATGAGCCAGTAATCCCCTCGGTGAGCCTGAGGATGGTGGCATGCTGGCACAGCTGCCCCCCGTGTCATACACCTGAGCGCTTTTGGGCTGCCCACGCGGCCCTGCTTGCGGGGAGGGGGGAGAAGTGGCTGCCAAAAATGTTGGCCGCTCCTGGGCAGCGTTAAAGGTGGAGTGTGTGCATGTCTGGGGGGCAGCATCCGTCCTCTCCGAGCTTTAACTGAAGCCGTAACCTGCAGCTATGGAGTCACCCACTAAGGAAATTGAAGAATTTGAGAGCAACTCTCTGAAATACCTACAGCCAGAGCAAATAGAGAAAATCTGGCTTCGTCTTCGAGGCTTGTAAGTAGTACTTTTTTTTTTTTCCCTCCATATCCTTCTCCCCCATTTCCTCCCATTGTCAAAATTATTGTAGCACTTTCTTTTCCTTTTCTTGCCGGTACCTTCAAAATCTTGCAGGAGTTTCCACACCTGTTCTCCATAAATACAGTGACTTAATCTTAGCAAAAGATCCATTTGCTTCCTTAAATTGAAGTGCTTGTTACATTGAACAAATATTTCCTAGTGGGAATGTAGAAATGTCATTAATGAGGCATTGTAAGATAGAAGCAGTTACTGGGATGCTAATTACTTTAGCTGCTATACTAGGGAAGTTTTGTTATATCCTGAATAGTGCTTAATTGGATCCTCTGTTTTCAATAATTTTACCCTTAGCTGCAACTCAGAAGACTTTTTTTTTTAACCCTGTAAATATACAACATTTCTGGCACTGACATAGTTAATAAGGACAAAATAGGTAGAGAAGGCATAACTGAAAAACATTTCCGACAGTATTTGTAATGGCAGCAAATTTGTGTTCCACTGATTGGATTGTACTTACGAATTTATACATTAAGCCTGACTTGTGAAATGATGGGACTCTGTCTCCTGAGTAGAAAAGATACCTGTGCTTAAAGAAGAACCTGACACTGCAGAAAAGTAAAAGTTTATAGGCTGTATTTTGCATAACTTATTTAGAGTCAATGTCTGGTGTCGTTTTGAGATTTTCAGTATGTAAAATACTGTCTACCAGCCATAAGATCCATTACTGGCAGCAAAGCATTAATTTGCCCATCAGTTTCTGGCCAAGGCAGAGAGGAGCATTGCTGTGTTAAGCTGCATGCCTCCCTGTGTTCGGAACTGTTTGTTGTTGTTTAATTCAGCCTCACATGTTAGAGTTATTAAAATTTCAGCCCTCAAGGGAAAGGGGGGGGGTGGGAAGGGATGTAAGGGGGCGAGGAAACAGCAGAAACAAATACAACCCAACAAACATAGAAAGAGTAGACTAATAACTGAAAACAAATGGGTCCAAGTTAAACTTGCATTGCTCTTTGAATGTTATTTTGTGTGAGCAGCAATGGCATATTTTGTAAATCGCACCCAAAACTTCTGTAGGACTCCAAGCAGGCTAAGAGATGTGCATGAATATGTATTTCTTTCAAGGCATCACTCCAGGAAGACTGTTTTGTGAAGGAACTTAATCAAAGTAGATGACAGCTGTCTTGCAAGCCTTCCAAACAGAACAGCCACACAAAACAAACCCTCTTATTTTCAAGCCTGTGCCATACTGTAGTATTAGGAGTCCTTGAATTTCTGTCTAATAGAGAGTTTAGGAGCACCGCTGATTCAGATTCCACCTGAAATTTATAGGGGATGGATGCACACTGTGCCACGGGAGGTTTAGGCTGGATATTAGGAATCATTTCTTCACTGAATGGGTTATCAAACACTGGAATGGTCTGCCCAGGCCAGTGGTGGAGTCACCATCCCTGGAGGCATTTAAATGGCGAGCAGACCTGGTGCTTAGGGACATGGTTTAGTGGTGATCTTGCAGTGTTGGGTCGAAGTTTGGACTAGATGATCTTGAAGGTCTCTCCCAACCAAGACATTCTGTGATAATTTTTCATCAGCATTGTAGTTCAGGATCTCTCCTGCTGTTTGTACAAGGCAGTGTCTGCATGTTATACATCAAGCTCTCATCTCTTCTACCTTTTGGAAATTTGGCAAAACTGTTAAGATTTATTCTAGATACGTAAATAACTAAATCTCAGGCTGTTTTTCAGTGTAGCCCGTTGTCACTGTGTGTGAGTGCAACAAACACATCCTTTCTCCTTCTGAGTTTCAAGATTTCTTTGCCTAAAGAGGAGATAGATTTTTCTGTAGAATTCTTGATCACAAGATGAAAACTGAAATGTGTTCTGCTCTAATTAAAGACTGTAGATTTTCCATTCCCAGTCATTTTATGGAGGCTTTTAGTACATGCATACACACACGCACACAAACTGGTTGCAAACTGGGGTTTAGCATCGTGTTTCATGGGTTTTTTTGCCCGTTTTTATGCATGCCTATAATATATAGAATTGCGATTAGATGTGTAGAGCCATCTTAATTAGCTCCTAACCAAGATATTTCACCATGGAGAGATCAAATACTACGTGAGAAGATGCCTCTCTCCCCTGCCCCAGTACACCAACAGCTGTATCACGCAGGAATTAGTTAGGAATTAGCACACCAGTGCTACTAAAGCAGTGTTACACAGGTGGCCAGAGAGAGTGCACTGATGGCTGAAGCAGCCTGGGAAGTTGTAGTCTGCAGCAGGAAAGATACTCAGTAGCTAGTTTGATCTTGACAGCACTTCTTCAATGAGAAGGGTTGTGATGATTTAAACAGTCTCTGGTGCTCAGCTTTGGGGATCTCCTTGGTAGGACTTCACCCCTGCTAACTGTGGTACCTTCCTCCCTGTCTTGCCACTCCCAGTGCTAGCTGGTGCGTTTACTCACCATGACTCAGTGGACAAAGCAAGATTTATCACCTCTTGCAATACCTGGATTTTCCAAGAGGTGGGGAAGGGGGGCTCTTTTTATGATCGCCCTGTCTGAGCTTGTTTGGTGTGAAAGGAATGGAAACCCAAAGGCTGCAAAGGGATTCAGACTCCCTTAATGTAGTGTGTTTTCTGCTTAAGCAAGCCTGGTGAGGGCTTTTTTGCCTTGTGCCTGCTACAGTTCTGTCCCTCAGGACGGTTGGCCTTTGGAGGTTTGGGCACGGGGGGTGCATTTTCAAGGAACAGGGAGGTCTTTTGGACAGTGTGCAGATAGCAGGTTTTTGTGAGGCTGAAGCCAGTTGTCTGTTGCAACATGAGTCTTACGTTGCTGTAAGAGACAGATAAGATACTGACTTTGCCTCTGGAGTGGAAGGATTTCCTTCTCCTTTCCCTTACATGTCTCTCCAAGATGTGTCCAGTCAGGACAGCCTGGTTGCTTTGTAAGCATAGCAGTATGAGGCGATGGTTCTTAGGCCATACACACAATCCTTTTGCTTGTACTGTTTAAGAATTAGTTCAATAACTAATGCAATAGCACTACTGAAATTCTTTTACTTGACATATGCATATGTATGATTTAATGATTCCATGCAGCAATTTAGAAAAGAATCAAATTAGTGGCCCTATAGTGTTTCCTCAGGTTTAAGCGTGTTGTTGGCGAGAGTGATAAATTGCCTCGCTGAGCAGTAAGTCATCTGTGGCAAAATATTTGGGTGTCTTGAACCAGTGTTCTATGAAATAAATGTATTTTATACATGACCTATTAGATAGTCATTTAAGTTTAATCACAGCTTAGAAAAGAATCTTTAAGTAGTTTATTATTAATAAGCTTTCAGGAAAGGTTTCTGAATTAGCTGTTTCCTGGGCAAAGGTACCATTAGAGGTATATGAAACTCTCTGGGGAAAATCTTGAAAGTTAAGAATGGATGATTTTGCCCTGTTTTTCTTGGGTTGTGCCAGAATGTCAAGGAAGGGTTTTCTCGAAGTTTCTCCTTGTAGGAGCTCACTCCAGCAAAATGGCTGCATGCACTGGACACTCACCAGCTTCCCCTGAGGCAGGGACCTCTCAGAAACAGCTCTGCTTCTGAGTTTCATCATCATCATAAATGAATTGGGCTGGAGCAGCTTCATGTCCTTTAGGGATATCTCAGAGGGGACTTTTCCCTCTTGGCTGCCAGAAGGCTGCCTGCCTCCCAGGAGTGCTGCTGGGTGCAAGCAGTGCCTCCCCACTATGCACCCTGTGCCTCCCTGTGCCTGCAAGCACACGTGTGCTCTCACTCCCTGGCCTGATGGGCAGCAGGCATCTCTACACGCTGTTGGTGTATACATGTGCTCCTGCTGAGTGTGTCTTTAATTCAGGAGGGGATCTCCTCGTTTCCCCAGCTGCTGCTGGGCTGCGGAGATGTCCGTTTGTTTCCTCAAGAAACTGGGGGCCTGCCTTTGAACAGTTGCCTCTTATTCCCCAGCAGTACTCACCCACGGCAAGAAGACTGCAAGAAACTGTGCTTTCTCAGGAGGTGTTGATTGTTTGCTTTTGGCTCTCAATAGCTGCTGCCGCCTGGAAAAGGGTCTTGAGTCTCTTACGTTGTTCTGTCTTCTTGCCCCATGGAGCCAGTGCAGAAGGCAGTCTTTTGTTCTGACTTGCCTTATTCATCTCTGGGCTCGGACACCGTATACACAGGAGTTACATGACTCTGCCTTCCACTCTCCTATGACTGCTATGAACTCACTCTGCAAAACGTATTGGTTAAGATTAGGTGGGACCCATTACATGGCACTGTTAGCAGGAGACCTTATTCAAAATAAGACTTCATGGTTGCTTTTTAAGGTGATGGTTTCTCTAGGGAGGTATAAGCAGTGGTGGCTATGCTGAGGTGTTCTTGTTTTAATACTTGGAACCCTTGTTGTGCAATCATGAGCTTCTGTCTTCTAGTTAGGGCTCTTAAAGCTCCATGAAGTGGCCTCAGCTACCTCCCAATTTCTCAAGAACAGACGAAGCACTGAAGCCCTTTTCAACGCTAGGATTAGGTGTTGGGTCTGACGGCACTGAAGAACGCAGAGGCAAATACTCACAGAGCTTTGCTAGTTTCAGTAGAGATGTGCCAGTTTATGGCAGCTGAAGACCCAGCTTGGAGATATTTTAAGCTTGATTTTGGTTGCTTTTATGCAGAAAAAGAAACCCTTGTTTTTTAGCTATTACAGTACTACCATCATCACTGGCATCTGCCGCTGCCTCTGCAATGCTTTAAGCATTACAGAAGGAGAGGAAATGGACTTTAACCTGCTTCCCAGTATCTGGGTCTGTAATGTTAAATCACTGTATACAGAATAAATCCTTTCATTCTCAGTGTAATGCTTCCTCATGCTGATGAAGATGATGTTACAAACAGCAGCAATCTCCAAACTGCGACTCAAATGGGATGCTTGACTTTGAACTCATTTTTTGAACTCTCCTCCTCAAACCTGTCAATGTAGAATTGGTCTAAGAAGTCTGATGGGGAAAGAATATAGAAACACTTCTAAGTCGGTGCCTTTGAAAACTTTGTGGGTTTGCTGAAGATTTGGAACAGTATTTCAGAACTTAATGAATATCCTCAGCTCCCTCTGCAAAGCACCATGCATCCTGTTGACAGTGCAGAGGTCCCAGTGCAAACTTTTCCGTAAGATCCATATTTGATATTGAAGTAAATGGTGAAGCAGCAACTGATTCCAGTGGGAAAACAGGGATCCTTGGTGACTGAAGACAATCTGGCAAGTGTTACGAGTGCCACCTCGCAGTTATCTGTCTCCCTCACTTATCTCTGTGTGCTCTATGATATTTATAGGTTTCCTTGGTTGAAAAATGTCACATACAGAACAGCTGGTTCTGCCAGTGACAGTATCCTGATCTGCTCGGTTTGCATTTGTGTGGCCATTGTAAACAGGAGAACAGAGAGCTTCCTTCAGTTCCAGAGGCACACTCTACATAGTGGCCTTTGTCCCCAAATATTTTAGCTGGCAGCAGATAGTAGAGGTTGAAAAAGCCCCTCAGAAAGCACCACTTTGTTAGGAAATGTGTAAATTAGTTTTCAAGTGGAAAATACGATTATGCTAATTTGTTTCTGGTGTTGAGAGAGGCACTTGAGCCGTCTTTGGTCTTGGTTTCTGTCCTCCTAAAACTCCTGAAGGTCTAGGCTTAAACTGAAGCCCAGTTTGCCCTGAGGAGCAGAACTGAGCTACCCTTCAACTGTATTTAAATACTGGTGCTGCCACCCTGTTTCTTGTTTGGCTTTCCTAATGGGCATAGACAGGGACTGTTTGTCAGAGAACCATGTAAGGAAGCCTTTCTGTAGGCCTCTTAGGTCTGAACTTCACTTTTCCTGTGGTTGTCATGATTCATAAAAGGGTTAAGAAGGTCTCACTGGTTAGCAGGTGGGTTCAGGGTTATGTGCTGGAGGTCGCAGTGCCTCCATCGTGGCCTAGAGATTCTTAGTTTGGGTGAGCTACTCATTTGGGTATGAATCACTCAACTAGTTGAAAGGTGTGTTGAGGTCTGGTTGATCCATTATATTGTTTTTCCTGTAGTGTGAAGAAGGGATGAATTTTACCATTAGATTAACTGGTAACAGGTTGTTTTATACTGCCTTGCGGTATAGTCCTCGAAGGAGCAAGGGGAACAGGAGAGGTGTTGTCAGCTGCTAATCTCATGCCTGACAAACAGACAGAAGTGAGAATATATTCAAATAAACAGCACAACAGCAACTTCAGAAAAGTTAATTAAAAAGTGCCATGTTTGGAGGTGTAGTAATTCAGTAAACTGATAGATTTTTCCACAGTCCTTCCATTTCTTTGTTCTACCCAGTGACTTTTATTTGTATCTTAAATCAATAGATGAGTCCTGTAGGTAACAAAAGAAAGAAGACTTCATGTTTAATACGAAAATGTTGACTAAGAAATAATACGCACTCTCTAGTTTTTTGCCATAATCATAAAAAAGCTTTTATTCTTCTGGGGGTAGTGCAAATGAATCATACCTGCAGCCAAAAAAGCAATTATTTATTTCAGCGGTCATAAAAAGAAGACCACAGTCTGTCGTAGAAGAAAGGGGCTCCCTTTGTAATATTAAATTCAGTGCTTTTCAAATATCACTGCTATAAAGCTTGCAATCCTGCCTAGGAAACAAGGATATGAAAAAAGTTATTTTGGGGAAGATGAATTTAAACCTCGGGTCAGAGGGAAATTAAGAGTCTCTTTCTGGAATTCTTTCTTAAAACTGTCTCAGTGGGATAGGAGTCCACACAGAAGGAAATAAAACCCGATGGAAGACAGCACTGAAAAATCCTCAATGTGTGCGTTGTGTGTGTTTTAAAGGCTATGAAACCAGCTCATCTCCTAATCTGCCAGCTCTTGGTAGATTCAAACGCCATATTAAACCCAACTCAGCCCTTGAAAGGATTTTTATTTAGTCTGTTTTGTTTTTTTTCCCCTGCAATTCATGTGAGATTTTCCTGTTCCATTCTCTCTTGTCTCTTCCATCAGAAAATCACTTCAGCCCCTTCAAAATACTGGAAATGGTCTGACTCTGATCCTGACTGGTAGATGAGGAAAGATTGACGTTCCAGTATTAGGGCTGACCCATTAAAACACTCCGGCAGCTGTGAAACATGCTTCTACAGATGCAAATTGTTCTCAAACCACTGGGGACCTGGATAAAGTGGAGGTCTTCTAGCAGGGGTTGTTTGGATTCATAAGGCTGATTTTGATCTGAACTGTGCTGGAAATACTGAAAGGAATGACCTCATTGATCACCATGCATTTGTGGGGGTGAAATTGGAATGACGTCCCTGGTCTGTGGAGTGGTGTTTTATTTGTTTTCTTTGAAAAGCTGGGGTTTCCAAGTAAGTGATGGCTTGAGAAAAGTTGTTCAGCCCCGTGATGGTGCAAAATTTTCTCTAGTGTTGTCAAGCCAAATTTTACAATTAAATTTGAAGTGGAGCTGAGCAATAGTCCTTCCTCCAGCAGACTCAGCACTGCTCCAGGCCTCTGCCAAAACTTGTTGATGGTTGTCCTGGGTATTTGAAACGCAGATTTGTTTTGAAGGTGTGATTACAAATACAAATAGACCAGAAATACAGTTTTGCAATGGATTAAGAGTGCAGCTCAAACTCTGGTGAAACTGGTTGTAGTAAACTCAGCTAGTTGACTTCAGTGGAATCAAGATTCCTCTGGAAAGTTGATAATCTCCATGTTGCGGACTTTTGAGTTTTCCTGGCCAGGAAGGGCTCTCACAGCTCTATATGGCTGCCAGGAAGAGGTTTGAAAGGCTGTGCCTCTGCCAAGGAGTCCATTTCACATCACAGCCGTCCGCTTCGCCTTCTTTGGGAGGACCTCCATGCCTAGCAATTGGTGACATTGGGTGGAGAAGTCCGTGTGAGCATCTCAGGCACGCAGCTGAATCTTTCTTGGACAGAGGGACGTAGGAGATGATTTAGTTCTTAAGGTGCATATAGGCACGGGTGATATGTTCCATGCTTTTCTTCCTTATCTGTCAAGCTGTGGAGTCATTTTGTTATTAATGTGACACTTTGAAAGGCTATTAGTAGGTCTGTGTCATCACTTCAGGAGTGATTTCTTACACTCCTCAGGACACATACTATTCATGCACAAACCGCCTAGCCAAGATGGAAAGTTGCACAATATCCATCTGTAGCACGAATCCTGGCTCCACGCAAATCTCATTTCGACACCAAGATTAGCACAAATTAAACGCAGGATCTGTGCAGTTTTTAACAGCTAAGAATGAACAGAGCCCTTGAGCTACAGCTGCGGCATGTGGGGAGTCCCCGCAGAGTGCATGGCACAAGCTGCAGCAAGCATCCAAGGGCAAAGGGGCAGAAGTAGAGCATTAAGACCATTGCAAGGCTGAGCACTTCAGATGGTTGCTGTAAATGATGCTCAGATCACACTTCCTCCCATGCCTCCTGTGGAGCAGCTGGTTTTCTAGGATTCACTAGCAGTAAGCAGTTACTGGTGTCTGCTAACCAAAGAGTCTGAATACACAATTTAAATATGCTCCTATACACATATTGATGCAGCAGGAACAGCTACAGTCAGATGGGAGAACTCTCTTTTTTTTTCAGACTTGCTTGAAAAATGAAAGGAGAGGAAGCTGTGCGGGTTGAGGCTGGGAGGGGAGAATTGAGGGATCATCTACAAAATTGTAGATGGATGTATGTACTGAGTCATAAAAAGGGTGAAGAGGAGAACCAGAGAAGGGTTTTCTGAAAAAAAAAAAAAAAGGTGCTGGTGGGGAAAGAGATAGCCCTGAGAGTTCTTCAGGTCCCTACATGTAAACATTTGTTAGATTTATTTACTTTCAGATTAAAATAGCTCCTAGTGCAGCACATCTACAAGTCATCTAGGAGTTTGAGGGACGAGGGCTGCCTATAAGGGAATTTGAAAATGCTGCCCAGTCTGTCGTGCAGTATTTTTTGCCTTACTCAGAATCTAACAGGAGACCTCGAAGGAAAGCCTGGGTGCTGCAAGAACAGCTCTGGTTACAAATGCTGCACAAACCACTGCTCCTTTGTCACCTTCTTTGCATGTCTTCCTTAGGGTAAATGAGGATTTCTTCCTCAGGAGGTCATTGCTTTGTTTCTTTAGAGGACAGGTGAATTTTCTTTGGTAACTTCTCCATATTCTTGCTGCAACACCACTCAAAGCTCTCCCTCCCAGTGTTCCCATTATTGTTGTCTGGACAGTCATCTTTCCTTTCCCTCTTTGCATTAGTGTTCCAGGTGCAGAGAGCCTACAGATTTGGAGGCAGTTTGGCTGGATGTGTAGATGAAGTCATTCATGTCGTACAGAGAGCATCTTTAAAGTGTTCTGCAGAGAAAAGCTTTTGTATAAATGCTCAGTAATCTCTAGAAGACCTGTTTCTAATTAACTTGACTTTAGTGAATATAATCTTCTTGCAAATGGAGAAGAATGAATTTCCAGAGTTTTTGCTGAATACTTGAAGAAAATTATCCCACCTAGCCACATACTCTATGAAACATCAAGTTGCATTTTTAACTACCCATTTATGTTCTGGAGGCAGATCTTCTCATCTGCTGGGCCAGATTCAGAGAACTTGACTCCTCCCTTCGAGCAGCTAAACCTTGAAGAACTAGAGTTGCTGTTGCAACCATGGCAGACGATATGTGGAAAGGACTGGACTTGCTTATTTAAATACATCTTTATGTCTGAGGCTTCTGAAGACAACCCCCCCTCCTGGTTGCTGTGGCATCTAGATGCTTGTGAGACAGCTGGTGACAACGTGGAGTAGGGCCTTGAGATATAGAAATCTTGCACAGCCTCCTCCATTCTCTGTGGGCATGCTCAATGCCTGTTCCCATCCACCCACCAGTCCGTCCCAGTTCCATCTCCTGAATTTTCCCCCTGTGTGGTGAGGAATTCCCACGCTGAGACCGCAGGGCAGCGTTTTGAAACTGCCGCCTCTCTACCTCTGCTCCTTCCTCTTGTCTTCCCTCTGCCCTCATGCCTCACTCGGTGGAGCGAGCTGTGTGCTGTCACACCTGTGTCATTCATGTCTGGGGGGTGGAGGAAGGACAGATGTGCAACCTTCTTCACTCTCTGCAGAGAATAATGTTGCAGTGATACAGAAATGGTGTCAGCAGAGCAGCCTGCAGCCTGCCGAAGGTGCTGAGCCCCACTGCAGCCAGCAGTGTTGAGGATAGGAGCCTCTGTGAAACCAGGCTTTCCTCTGCAAACAGGCTTGCAGTGGCTATCCCACAGGCCCATCGTTGTTCGGATAACTTTCCTCTCTCAGATAACTATCAGATAACTATCCCTTCTGCTGGAGAAACAGAGTGCTGGGAAGGCCAGAAAAAGAGCATTGGATCTTCACGAGAGTTCAAATGTTACTTTTTTCTAACAGTGACATTTAATAATTGGTCTATAAACGAGGAGGCACCGTGCGGGCAATAGCAGCCCTGACTTGCTGCAAGAAGTAGTGTTGCTGAAAGGCTTGAATAATTTAAAAAAACTATCAGTGTGCTGAAGGAGAAGGTGGTTGGGAAGTGGGGATGAGGAAGCGAACCTTCTTTTGGAAAGGAAACACTGCATCTTTGTGCAGCAGTTTTTTTCTCCCCATGTTTAGGCTCATTCAGCAGTAATCCAAGTGTTTCAGCCCATGACCCAGAGTCAGGAGAGGGTCTGGCACAAAACCATGAGATTTAAAATTCTGCGTCACACCAGCTGTCTACTAGCAGACAGAGGGGGTGGGTTGTGTTCAGGGGGAGGAAGGTTGGAGGGGGAAACAATAACAAGCAACAGTCCGATAGATTTACTAGAGCTTAGGGCAAGATGCAGATTTATTTAGTGACTAAACACACGCGGCTGGTCTGATGTAATTCCAGTCCATGTTTCCTGTCTTGATACTTAATCCGGGGTATGAAGAATGATTTCCACCCTCCTCCCAATCGTTGTTCATGCTGTAACTAATCACAGGACCACCCTGCATGAAACGGACTGGACAGCTGCCGGTTTGGCTCCTTCGGAATCTGAGTATGTTCATTTTACATAGTAGCAGCAATTCAAATAAGTTTTTAATCTGTATATGCTTGTTTCTTCTAGGGTCTGAGAGCTTTTTGCCACTGGGGGAATGGAATTCATGCTAAACAGCATTCTGTGCTTTCAGTGCACATTATACATCAGTATTGCCCTTCTGTGCGCCCTGAAGAATTCCACTTTACTCCAAAAGGAACTGATCCTTTGAACAGTCTCAGTTGGTACAAGGCGTTTTCACAAGCTCTTTTCTTAGGGAAACGAGCAGGATACTACTAAAGAGGGCACAGGAAAGCTTGTGTACACACTCCCTTTTTTGAGACGTTGTGCTTGCAAAGGAAGCAGCATCCCTCTTGCTGAGGTCAGCGCTGCCGTGTAAACACAACGCAAAGCACGTCCGTGCTCGGAGCAGCGGGGAGGGAGGTGTTCTTCCCTCACAGCCTCTCCGAGCCCATTGTGAACTACGCCACAAGCTCTTCCAGTGGGAGAGGCTACAGAATGGGCATGTTGAAATACCACCCATCCTGTACTTAGTAGGTCATCACCTTTACTAATTTCAGAGCCAAATGTTCCGTAAGTCTTCTGGAGGGGCCAGCTGGAAAGCAGCACTCAGACTAAATATATATCTATTTTTCAAAGCATAAATATGCAAAGGTCTTAAACTATGGTGATTTGACACCAATATCTTTGGATATCTTGTTTGGTTTTGTTTTTGGTTTGTTTGTTTGTTTTAAGCATGAACACTGAGAACTGCTTCATACTCTTTTCTGACCTCAGGACTTTATTTTCCTGAAATGTACTTTTCTGTAACTGGATTTTTATGAGCACTTTTCTCAAGAATGTGATGTGTATGAAGCACAAGAGAATTTGGTTGTTGTGTACTAAGAAAAAGTAGAATGAGCCACAGATCATATTATTTCCAAAGGGTTAGATTTTCATAAACAGACCCATTTTGCTTTTTACTTCAGCTAAATCCACACCAGCTACAGTGGCAGGTTTTTTTTTTGTTCTTGTTTTTGTTTGTTTATAATTTTGGTTGGGTTTTTTTGTTTGTTTGTTTGTTTTACATGAGGAGTGATGGAAAACTGAGTAAATATAAAAAAAAGAACTTCAAGATTTCAGTAATTGTATTGGCTCTGTATAAAATCTACATGAACGAAATAATATTTTTAGATGTTTTTAGAACAACATTTGCTGACTTCTTTTGTAGTTAAGATGGGAACACATTAAATCCCAGTCCAGTCAATCACCTAGTACAAGGCAGTTCCAGAACTGAATTTGGATTTACCCTTCTGATTTGGCCTTACTGAGAACCTTGTTTGGTGACAAAGCTGGAGTGCTCAGTTGTCCCTGCAGGGTTCCCTGTGCTGCCTGCAGATCCTTGTACCTCAGGCTGTCTTGCTTCAAACCTTCCTGTACATACGGTAGTCAATCCAGGTCAATTAAGTAATCTTTTCCTATGCTGTTTTTTCTCCTCATTTGGTGTCTGTACTCTGCCATATGGAAAAGATGGGACAGCAATTACCTTGCCTCTTCTGACAGCCAGTGTTGTTTATCAAAGTTTGAGCAAGCCGTGGTTGCCCTTTGTTGAAATGAAGCTAAACAGAATCACGACAATTGATAACAGATATCTTTATGTTAGCAGAAAATAAAATACCATGTACTAATACATTTCTCACACCGCTACTTGAATAAAGGTATTATAGCTGTGTAAGGTCCTGTCCAAGGTAAATAGGTCGCTGCTTTTACTCTAGCCTTGGAAGATGAGCTCAAGCCATGGGTCCAGTTTGTAGTGCTAAGTAGATCAAGTCAGTTATCATTATCTGCAGAAGCAAATCTCAAGAGCGACTCCTTTCTTAAAACGCCCCCTTCCTCCTTCACCTTCCCTGTACTTGTCTCCCTGCTTTCCTAGGGTATTGGCTCCCAGCACTCTGGCTGTGTGAACAACAAAGGAATTTGGACTAGAGTGCAATTAAAAGCTATCAGCTCTCATGAGAGCATATAGTATAATAGTGTTTTTAACGTCAGCCCACTCAGATCATATCAATAACACCCATCGGTAACAGGTCCAGTCTCTGTCCTCTCTTAACTACATGGGTAGAGAAGGAATTTCAGTGACCTTCATCTTGTACTCACTGCCTGTTATATCGCAGAGGCCTTTTTGTAAAGAGAATTTAAACACATTTCCTCTCCACCAATGCTTCACATGGACTCAGTAGACTCCGAATGACCAAGTGGGAAACTGGTTAAGTCACGGGTAGGATCCCTGTCATGGCAAAAGGTCACAGCAAAGCAAAGGCAGCACAGGAGACATCGATTGATCATTTTATGTCCTAATAGTTGCAATCCATTTTGGAGATGAAGCTGAAAGGTTTTTTTATGCCCAGTTCTTTAGAAGACTCAGTTGCTAGACTGGTGAAATTGAATGGTCAGTGAGATCAGCTAAAATTTATCAAACCAGCATTTTCCTTGGGGAAAACCAGTGAGGATATTTTCTAATCTTGAATTATTTGCATATATTATCGATTGTGAGCTGAGTGCAAACTTCATGTCCGCTTTGTAGTGGTACTTCTTGTTTCTAAGACAGGAATGTTTCCTTCTCCTTTTTCAGCTGTAAATCTGTTGTGCCTTTCAACTGTCTTGTCTCCATTTCTACTGAAATCACTGTACTTGTTTAAAGGGGGAACATTTCTTGTCTGTGTATGCCTGCGCCACACATACCCATGCTTCAGAGCATGCAGACTCTTCTACTTAAAATGAGAAAAGTGACTGTCTCATTCTTTCATGATTTCACTGTGTCCCCATGTAGTTCAGAGTCCAATTTAAAATTATTCCTCGTTTTTTAAAAATCCAGCATAAAGATTTCAAGTGCCATCTGAAATCTTTCCTTTTTTCCTCACCCTTTTCTTACCATTTCTTCTCCTCTGCTGCACTAGTCTCTTTGATTATATGGTTTTCAACCTAGCTCAGTAAACAACCCATGTGGAAGAAAATATAATTTATTTATTTATTTCTGTTGACTAGAGAAGTGAGCACAGCAAGAAAGCCAGTCTTCCTGTTCCAATTAAGGAATTTAAAACCCATCAGGAGTTGGTGGCATCGTACCCTTTGAAGTCTGGTGATCTCAATATATTTCTGAGTTTGGTCAGGGCTCCCGTGGGATCCTGAATTTTGACAAATGCTGGTCCATAGTCTGTGCTGTGAGGTTGGGGTTTGGGGAATTGAATTGTACATGGTTATTAATACAGGCTTTGGTATCGTAATGTAAATGCATCACTAATCCCATGCTGATGACAATTAATTGGTAATGCACTGCATGATTCAGAATATTGAGCTGCTGGAAGAGCAGATTTTCAATTTAAGTGATCCCATCAGAAAATCTAGCTTGATGTGAGCCCCCACACTCCTCTCCCTGGGAGCAATGCACAAGGGGATGGCGCCTACCCCCAGTATGTACTGCTACGCCACCATCATATGGCCAGAGACAGAGTCTGGGCCTGGGAACTGGGAAATGCTCTTACTCCTTCTGCCTAGGCATGGCCATCAAGGGGAAGTCTTGGGAATCCTGGACTAATGAGCTGGAAGGATTTGTGGCCAAAAGAAGTAAACATGAACTGTGGTCAGCTCTTAGAGAACAAGGAGGGGGAGGGCTGTCAGTCAGTGAAACCATAGATTCACTGATGGGTGACAGAAGAGCAGGAAGAATCTTCCAGATTTGACCTGTAGACAGACTTGTTTCTCTTCTTCCAAGTTTCATTGCTTATCTTACTGTTGGTTTGCTAAACTATGAAATAAGCTTTTAGTAATGTTATCTTAACACCTATCCTAATATCAGAAGCCCAGCTCTGGCAGGAAAGAAAAGAAAAGAAGACCTGTGAGCATGTGCATGTTACGAGGTGGATATTTCATTGCAGTGAGGTGGCTTTTTGCTCTTCCAAATGAGCTGATGCGAGGAGCCCTGCAGGGAAGCGGAGATGAATAGTCCTGGTTTGCGTGAGCTGTGGATGTGGTGGGACTCCAGTACTGAAGGACAGACAGTGTTGGGTGCTTTTGTTCATGGATGATTAAGCTCCCACTCACATCTTAAACATGCTAATTATAAAGCTTCTAAATATAGAAGAGGAAAAGTCCCTCTTTTCTCCTTGAGCCTATGAATAACTAATTTTAAATATTTGCTTGTGGCAGCTGTTTTCTTTAACAATTGTGGTTCCTCTGAAAAAGAAGCTTTTGTAAGATGTTCCTCTGTAGGCAGGAGTTACCCATTTTCTGCATGTAGCTCTTATCATGCCAGGGAGAGACCTTACTGCAGCCTAGGAGACCTTACTGTGGCCTTTCAGTACTTAAAGGTGGCCTGTTAGAAAGATGGGGACATTCTTATCCCAGGATCATAGAATAGTTTCAGCTGGAAGAGATCTTCAAGATCATCGATCATCAAGTCCAACCTTATTCCTAGCCCTATCAAAACCCCTAAACCATGTCCCTAAGCACATCTACCTGTCTCTTAAACACTTCCAGAGATGATGGCTCCACCACCTCCCTGTGCAGGCTATTCCAATGCCCGACAACCCTTTCAGTAAAGAAATTCTTCCTAATATCCAGCCTGAACCTCCTCTGGCTCAACTTAAGGCCATTTCCTCTTGTTCTGTTGCTTGTCACAAGAGAGAACAGACCAACTCCTACCTTGCTACAACTTTCCTTCAGGTAGTTGTACAGAGCAATCATGTCTCCCCTCAGCCTACTCTTCTCAAGGCAAAACAGCCCCAGATCCCTCCTAAGAGACATGCTCAAAACTCTTTACTAGCTTGGTAACTGCATCTGTACCCTCTCCAGCACCTCAGTGTCCTAAGAGAGGGGCCCAAAACTGTATTTGAGGTGCTGCCTCACCAAAGCCAAGTACAAAGGAATGATCACCTCCCTGCTCCTGATGACTATCCTGATACAGGCCAGGATGCTTTTGGCCTTCATGGCCAGCTGGGCACACTTCTGGCTCATGTTCAGCTGTCTGTCAGTCAGCACCCCCAAGTTCTTCTCTACCTGGCAGCTCTCCAGCAACTCCTCCCCACGCCTGTAGTGCTGCTGGGGGTTGTTGTGGCCGAAGTGCAGGACCTGACATTTGGCCTTACTGAAACTGATGGAACTGGCCTTGGCCCAGGGATCCAGCCTATCTAGATCCCTTTGTAGAGCTTCCTTAGTCTCAAGCAGATTGACACTTACACTCAGCTTGGTGTCATCTGCAGATTTACTAAAGGTGCACTCTATCACCTCATCCAAATCATTGATGAAAATGTTAAACACGAGTGGCCCCAGTACTGAGCCCTGGGGGACACCACTTGTGACTGCCTGCCAACTGGATTTATCTCTATTGACTACAACTCTTTGGTCTCATCCATCTAACCAGTTTTTCACCCAGAAAGAGCACCTTCTTAGTCTTCTTCAGTCATCATAGCAGGGCCTGTTGCAACAGGAGTAATGGCTTTAAACTAAAAAAGGGGAGATTTAGTCTAGAAAGAATAATTTTTTTACAATGAGGGTGGTGAAACCCTGGCCCAGGTTGCCCAGAGAGGTGGTAGGAGCCCGATCCCTGGAAACATTCCAGGTGAGGTTGGCCAGGGCTCTGAGCAACCTGCTCTAGTTGCAGATGTCCCCTCTCATTGCAGGGGGGTTGGACTAGATGACCTTGAAAGGTTGCTTCCAATCCATACTCTTCTATGATTCTGTGATCATCTGGAGGAGTTAATGTCCTGGTAGTTTCTTTTTCCTCTCTGTCTCCACCCCAGAGTGGGCTGTGAGAAGAGTGCCTCAGCTGCATCGGTATGAAACCTTATGTCTTTGCTTAAAGGCACTGTTGTTGGCAGCTTAAGCCAAGAGGCTGCACTGTGCACTGAAGCAGGTGATACCCAGGGATGCGCTCATGTCCACTGGCCATGCTGCTGCAAAGATGCTGGCCCATGGCAGGGTGCTGCATACGAGGCAGCTGCAGGCAATGTCTTTAAACTGCTGCAGCAGATCCACTTTAGTGAGTCTTGGTGCCCGAAAATGCCACTGCCCTCTTTTTCACTAAGAAGCATGGATCCAACCTAAAAGCACACCTAAAAGATCCTTTGAGGTAAGGAATTCGAAAGAGCTATCTGGTTTGCTAAACTGCTTTGATCAGCTGTGCATATCCTCTGAACCCATGTCAATGGCCAAGCAAAAGCACTGTGAGTGCCGATTCTCAGCTTCAGCCCCAAAACTGAGTCACGTCACCACCTCAGCAGGCTAAGAACATGTTTGGGGCAGTTGGCATTCCTGAGCTGGGAATCATTAACTCACTGAAAAGTGTCACCTGCACTTACCTGTGGGTACTTCAGGTCCTTAACCTTGTGTCCATCAGCTGGTGGTCTGAGGCTGATCACTGCACTGAAATTAGGAGCCTGCAGGGACCTCAGATAAAAATCTTAGTCTCTAGCAGCAAGTGTGTGAGCAGAACTTCAGATTTTAGTATAAATTTCTATGGATGAAGTTTGGCAAAAATCCTCCTATTACTTGGGCAGCACTCACAGTTTTACTCCATATACCAAGAAGATGCCGTTAATACCAAACCCTGTGGAATAAATGTGAAATAACACTGTGTTAACCAAGCCACTGGTATGAGTAAAAAATTTCAGTGGTTTCGGTAATTCCTTGGAGGCTGTGTAGGAGTGGAAGAGTAATTCATCGAAGTAGTTGATATTCTGAGTTGTATGATTATGGGGCAAAAACAGAGGAGTTGGCAGAGTTTCTTAATTCCCCCAACCCCCCGACCTCACTCTTCTCTGCACCTGCTCAGGCGCATTAACTCACATCATTCGAAAGAGTAAGACTTGAGAATGTCAGATTCAGAGACAGTTTTTATTTGTGTTTCTATTAAATTCTCTTAATCTCTAGGTTTCTAGATGCACAGGAAGGGTGGGAGCTTCTTGCAACAACTCAAAAGTAGTGTTACTTAACTTTACTTATGTCCCACTGTCATAAATTGATGTGCAAAACCCCATATAACTAGAGGCACAATCCTGAGGAGCTAACAAACTAATGGAAAAGGGTCTACAGAGAAAATATCAGGAAGAAAGCAGTTTTCCTAAGTGTGCATTGGAATGAAATGGCAGAGGTAGAAAAATAACCCTGAGAACAGATACTTAGCTCTGAAGAAGCTTACAAGCATCAAAGAACACAGATTTTGCATGTCTCTATTTCACTGGGAGTGCCCATATGGCTGTAGCTCATTGCATTGTATTGGTGCTTAGACATCTTCAAAAGTCTGTCCTAATTTTATGTTGGTCCAGTGTATTATGTTGGTCCTCTGGCCACACGAAGGATTCATTCATCCCAAGAAGAACAGATACTGAAGTAGTGGGCTCAACTCTTTTGTTGACTTCATCTCATCTGACACACAAATTTTGTCCTATCCACCGCTTTGTTTAGTTTTGATTGTTACAAAATACATGTTTTTAAAACTCTTACTGGGTTTATTTTCATTGGGTTGCAGCAGCCTCTTGTACTAGGACCGACTCACTTCATACTCTGCTTATGGAGGTGTAATTGTGTTAAGCTCAGTGAAGTTATTTCTGATAATACAGGGCCTACCTAGTGTGAGTCACCTACTAACTCTCTCCAGAATGAAAGAAAAAACAACACCCCC